>CAUYUJ010019171.1:541827-589327 GCA_963575745.1 Prorocentrum cordatum | reverse complement strand
GTCCCCAGAATTCCGAGGCGCACTGGACATGGACCAACATCGGCCCCCTGGAGGCTCGGTTTTTCTGCATACGCAGTGCGAGGAGGGGGCCACAAGGAGCAAACGACACGTTGGCACGCGTGCCCTTGCTCTTGCGTGAGGGAGGGCGAGGGCCAGGAGGAGCGCGGCGAGAGGGGGGGGGAGCAGGAGGGGGAGGAGCGGCGGGCCACGACCGACGAGCGAGACTTACGATGGCCGAGCTCCACGGCGCAGCTGCACCCTATATCGGGTGTTGCTAGAAGTGCCCCTGGCCCAAGGTGCGCCCAGGATTCTCGGGGTGGCCCAGAGAGCCTCCAGCGCCTCCCTCACGAGGCCCAGCGGGGCCCCAGGGGCTCCAGAGTGGCGCGGGAAGCTGGGGGTACCTTGGGCCAGGGGCACTTCCAGCAACACCCGACTACGCCCGCAGCGCCGCGCCCCATCCCCCCGCTGAGCGGCAGCAGGAGACCGACTCGGAGCCCGGCCCGGGGTCGGCCTCTGCGCAGGCGCAGCGTGCAGGGCGGGCTTTGTTTTCTGGGGGGGGGAGAGGCGGCGAGGCGAGGATGGGCCAGGAGGGAAGGCCAGAAACCAGGGGAGGAACAGGCACCCATGCCGCTGCCCCTGCCGGCGTTGCCCCCTTTGTTGGTCGGCCTCCTGGGAGGCCCCCGTGGCCACCGTTGGATTCGCCTCGAAGTCCTCGTCGGAACGCGCCCTGGGAGAGGTCTGGGGAGCAGCGGTATGGCTAGCTTTTGGTTGGCCAAAAGAGGGGGAGGGTAGGGGGAGAAGGAGGAGGAGGGGAAGGAGGAGGAGGAGGAGGAGGAGAAGGAGGAGGGGGAAGAGGAGGAGGAGGGGGAGGAGGAGGTGAGGATGATCTACGACGCTGCTCGAGGCCATGCTGGCCCGTCTGTGGAGGGGCAGCCCTTGTTCCCATTGGGGACTGCAGGCAGCAACCAGACCGCACAGCTGCCGCCCGCAACACTTTCAGCAGATAGGCTCCCACCTTTTCGGTGCCCTACGTACATGTTCTGGCTACAGTACTGGTTGTGTCCCCCCCTCCTTCTTCACAGGCTACTCGCTTAGATACTCTAGCCCCTGCGGTTTGTCATTCTCTGTTTGTTTCCGCCCATCTGTCTGCCCGCACTTGCTTGCAGTTTCGTATGTTGGTCCCAGCGCCTAGTCCAGTTTCGTTGGCATGGTTGTTTATATACCATCATGCCGCTGCGATCCCAATCGATCAAGGTTGGCCGAAGATGAGGGAGATGAGGGGAGGACGTCAGAGTGAGGAGGATGAGGAAAAGGACGAGGAGGAAGAGGAAGAGGAGGAGGAGGAGGAGGATGAGGAGGAGGAGGAGGAGGAGGGGGAGGAGGCATAGGAGGCGTAAGAGCCCAGGGACGTGGACGAGGAGGGAGGAGGACGGAGGAGGTGGAGGAGGAAACAGAGAGGCAGGATGATATGCGGGGAAGAGCCAGATTGAGAGAACAAGAGGGAAGAAGGATCATGAGTCAGTCGGAGGAGGAGGAGGAGGAGGAGAAGGATGAGGAGGAAGAGCAGAAGGAGCAGCAGCAGGGAGGCTTGCGCAGCAGCTCATGGTATATAGATGTGCGCAACGCCGGGCCTCCGTATCGGGGAGGGCGCTTCCGCCATGAATCCACGCGGCTACTGGCCAGGCCAGCGTTTGGCCCAGAAGTGGGGTCTCAACGTGCCTTGGGCTCAATATCCACAGCTCGACGCCGCGAAGACAGATATCGAGGACGGCACACCAGCACACAGGGCACGTCCCGCCCAGGACATGCAGGAAAACCATGCCATTGGCGCGCGCGATACCCTCCTATGCAATTGAAACACTTCGTCATCCATTACCAGGGTGCCAGAGTTCATTAGAAAATTAAGTAAAGTGGACTTGCCTCATCCAGAGCATCGAGACTTTCCAAAAAACAGGCGGACGAGTGTCCAGTTGGCGTCTGTGTGTGCCATAATTTTGAAACTGTTTCCCCCTGTGTAAAGATAAACGCGTACATCTAGTATGATGAGTGTATATGTAAATATCTGTGGATACTATGCATTGTATGTTCCTCGATTTCGCGGAAAATCGTTCCAATCCTTTTTTTCATGGTTGGGGATTGCCTGGAGGAGTGTTCAGGCTTCTTGCTTAAGCATGTATGTGTATGCAGGTTCTTGCCTTGCAGGTCTTGTGTGTCTTGGAATCGTACACCTGTAGGGCGGCAGCCAAGCAGGCGGAACCAGATGGAGCACGCCCTCATTCTGATGGTGACATGTCTCGCAGCCTTCTCTCTATGCATCAACAGTTGCAGCGCCAGCTAGAAGGGCAACCAGTTCCCTTCCGATGTGTCTACTGACGCATTTGGTGGCTGCCACGTTGCGTGCCCTTTTGCCCTAGCGCCTCTTTCAAACCCTTCTATCCAGTCTGGCAGTGGAGAAGAGCCAAGTTATGTATGTGCCAACTTTGGCGCCCGACAGTGTGGAAAGCGCAGCGGCCGAGATTTCAACTTGGGTGCTCGATTTCCGTCCCTTTGTCCCCTTGCGCCTAAGATGCTCAGTCTGTTTTCCTCTTTCTCTTCCTCATTTCTCCCCTTCCTCTTCTCATCCTGCCTCGCCATGCTCCCCCTGATCCGTTGTGCTGCCCTCCCGTTCCCGCCGTCCTCGTCGCCGTCCACGTCCTCCTCCCCCGCAGCCAATCCGATGGCTCACCTGCGGCTCCCACAGTGAGCTGCCGCGCGATTCCGCCGAACCAGGTGGAGGATGCCGGAGGAGACCCCTCCCGCGGCGCCTGCGAGGCTGGCCAGCGCGCGCCCGTTCTCGAGTGCGCGCCGCGTCAGCCTCGGAGAGGCGCACTGTGCCACCACCGCGCTCCGTCCATGGGGTGAGGCGGCTGGGCATGGCCAGGTGCCCCCAGCGAGCGCGGCTGTCGGAGCGGCAGTGGGGGACGGAGGCCACGCGACGAGATTCCCAAATCAGTGCTTGCACTGAAGGGGTCCGAGCGGAAGTTGAAAGATTTGGCGAAAGTTTCCCGCCGATTTTGGTAGCAGGCTGGGTTCCCGGGTTCCCGGTTCCAGGTTCCCGCGTTCCCGGTTATTGGTTCCGGGCCGATTTCGGTGGGTTCTGGGTGCCCGAGGCTCCCGGGTTCCCGGCCGATCTCCTCAGCGAAGACCCTCCACACTGATTTGGGTTTTTTGCTTCTGGTGTCATCTATTCACACCCACCGCGATTGCCCAGGAGCCCCCCGAGCCCAGGATCGGTCGACCAGGCCGGGCCGGCGCCTGCACCGCGGCCGGGCCCAGGAGGAGCCCGGCCAGGGGCGGTGGACGCGCACGGATTCTGCTGCCCCGGGAGGGGCGGGCTCTCCCGACGGCCCGGTGCTGCTGCACCTGGCGCTGCTGCGCGAGCAGCTGGAGGCTCGACTACTAGGCGTGTAGAGTGACCTTTCGCCGGAGGGACCTTTGGTGCGGGCACAGATTCGGGGGTGGACAGAACCCCCAACAGTGACACGTCGATTATTGAATTGTCCGTTTTCGGTTTTCGAGAGGGCGCCGTGGCCGTTATTTTCCAGGCTTGCGCCCGCCAGGTCTGGGCCTCAGGTCGTTTTCACTAAACCACGTTTTACTAAAGGGAGGTCTGTCCATCCCCGACATACGGGCCCCCAGATGGCCGAACGATAAGCGGTAGCAGCGGCTTGCGCGCTTGGTTTTGGGCCCCCCGCGGTCCCGAAAAGCCGCGCACCAAAGGCCACTCTTACCCAGGGTCACTCTTGCGTGTAGCCGAGAGGCCCTGGCGAAGAAGATGGAGCACAACCAGTGCTCCCTGCTCGGTGCCATTGGCGTCGTGGAGCGCCAGTGCAGGCCTGGCGGGGCGGGGGCACCGCAGAGCGAGGAGCAGTGCGCCGCGGCTGCCCCGGGATCTCAAGGCGAGGCCGCCTCGAAGTGGTTGCTTGATGGTCTCGTTTTCCTCCACCACCACCAGAACTTGGAGGGGGGAAGGAGGGGAATGAGGAGGAGGAGCAGGAGGAGGAGGAGGAGGAGGAGGAGGAGGAGGAGGAGAGGAGGAGGAGGAGGAGGAGGAGGAGGAGGAGGAGGAGGAGGAGGAGACGGAGGAGGACCCCCAGCCCCTCCTACTTGTGGTGGTGGCGGTGGAAAGCCAGCCCACCAGTTGCGTGAGCCTGCGAGGCACGCTCGAGGTGGGCGCGCCCGGCAGCGCCCCCGGAGCCAGCAGCGGGGAGCCGGAGCCCCAGGCGCCGCCCCGAGCACCCGGTGGAGCGGGCTCGCCCGCCGGCGACGACGAGGAGTCGGTGCCGGACACGCCGGTGTCCCCGCATGCGGACGCGGCCGAGCAGAGGGCCGCGCCAGCGTCGTCCAAAGCCCACGACAGCGAGAGGAGCGGCAGGCGCAAGGGTACCGAGTCGAGTCTGGACGTCCCGTACTTCTTCTTCAGCATGAACAAGCGCGGCTCTTCCCTGCGCGAGACCGAGGTCCACGAGCTCTCAGCAGTCACGGCTCAGATGTCGAGTCACCAGGCCACCATCAAAAAGCACAGGCTCACCCTGGACCATCGAAACAAGGAGATCAGAGCATGGGCAGAGAAGCTAGTGGCGACATCGCAGTTCGAGACGATAGTGGCAGGATCCATTGTCTTCAATGCCGTCGCCATTGGTTGGAATTCTGATTGGTCGATGAGGAACATTGGGTCAGATCGCCCGATTTTTTTTATTGCTCTGGATTGGATATTTCTCAGCGTCTTCATGCTTGAGCTTCTGCTGCGTATGGTCGCAGAAGGAGGGCAGTTCTTCCACTACCGTGCCAAGATGTTCGGCTGGAATATGTTTGATAGTGGCATCATTGCGTTGACTCTTCTGAACAATGCCGAAGTCCTGGGTGTACGTCTCTCCGTTGTGCGTGTTTTTAGGGTCATGCGGCTAGTGTCCGTTATCCGCGTGGTCAGGTTGATGAATGGTTTCATGGAGCTCCGCATGATGGTTGACGGCATTATGAATTGTGGCAAGACTCTGTTGTGGTCGTTTCTTCTTTTGATTGTCCTCACTTTTATCTACGCCGTCGTGTGCCTGGAGTTCATCGCCGAGTGGCTCACGCAAGCGGAACAGGACATGGGGGGGGCATCGACAGCTGGCTTAGCGCCGGCCGACCAGGAGTTGATGGCGTCGACAATGACGTTTGTGAAGGACAATTATTTATTTGGTTGTGCCAAGCTCCGCGACAGTAATGCGCATCAAGAAAAGCGTGGGTATAAGACCGTTTCTGGTTCAGCACCTTGTGTGACCTTGCTCTGGTCTCGAACGCCTCCCGTTTTCTGTATCTCCTTGTAGTTTCGTGCTTCCGTGTGCCTTGCTTCTCCACCTTATCCCTTCCATCCTCCTCCCCTTGAAGCAACGTTGGAGGTTTCTGGGGGCTTTCTCTGGGCCTCTTTGGTGCATCGTAGACTCTATTAGAGCCTCTAGGGGGGCTTGCTGAGAATCCGTAGGGGGGCTCGGGGTCGTTTGGGGCTCGATGGTTCCACGGAGCTTTGACGAAAAGTTTCGACAGAACCTCTTTGAGGACGTCTGGGCGGACCTTGGGGCCGTCTTGTAGCCCTTTTGAGCTTTCCCGCCTGCGGGTCCTTTTAGCGCCTTCTCTGGTAGTTTGGGAGGCTTCTTGGGGCTCTCTGAGCTTCCCTTGGGCCGACCCGGCCGAAACCACAACGAGCGTCAACGTGGCAGTGAAGTTGGCCTCCTTGGAAGCCTCTTCGAGCGTCTCTTGTCTCGAGACATTGGTGGCGGCGTCGGTTAAGGAATGTGCCCAGGAGGCGTGAGACCCTGAAGGGCTCCTTATCTGATGAGGGCGGCAATGATGTCCATGGCCAAACCTCAGTGGGCGTTCTGCCGGCTTCTAGACCCTGGAGTTCTTATCCAATGGTTCCTTATCCAATGCTCTCACCGCAGTTATTTGGGCCTTTAGGGGTCTGGCGCTCGTCAGTCGAGGGGGGGGGGGGCGGGCAAACAGCGAGGGGCGGGGTCGAGAACTGAAGTGAAGGGGGCCGCACCTGTGTCCAGGCTGGCTTCGTGGGCCCAGAGGTGCTGCAAAGGCTTGCATTTCTTCACCCCCCTCGGTTACCGGCCCCTCCTCCCCCTGTGAACGAACGCCCGTTTGGGGGCGCGAAGGGCCGTCCCAGGCGGCTGGTCTCGGGCGACCGTTCTGCAGCGCTTTGCGCGACAATCTTGAAGTCTCGCCCAGAGGCCGAGAAGGACGTCGAGGAGCATCGCCAGAGGGTCGGAGGCGGGGGGATGACGTCGTCTCATGTTCCTTCCCCCTGTTTTTCTCCTCCCTCTCCGTTCCTCTTCTTTTTCTGTTCTCCTCTCCCTTCCCAGAAAGACTGGATATCGGGATTTTCGGGTTGTTGAGTAAAGAGTGAGGAGAAAGGATGCGGCGGGGAGAGGAGGGGAATCACGACAGGAGGGGGATCATGCCTTCTCTTGCCCCTTCCTTTCCTTTGCACGTGGAGAGTATGAATTCATAATGTCCTCTCTCCCCGGATCCTGTCCCGAAGATCCCAGGCCCCCCTCTGGACTTCTCTCACACAAAGTACTGGGCCGAGTTGATTGTCTTATGCTTTTGTACAGTCCGATCCTTTCCAGTCTTTCAAAAAGCTGCCCCGCTGCAGGGTGGGTGGACTGTCGGATCGGCGCTGTGCTCCTGTCGTTCTAAATGGCGGTGTCGCCCAAGGCGGGCCACTTTCCTGGATCAGGGTCCTTTTTCATCGCTGTCGCCCCCATCATTTCGCCTTCGCCTTCCACTGGTCCTCCCGCTCCTCCCGCTCCTTCCACTCCAGTCCCTGCTGCTGCTATTGGTCCTCATCCTCCTCTTTCGTCCTCCTCATATCCTCCTGCTCACCCGCTTCCTCCTCTTTCCCCTGTGTACGCAGCTCCCCCTTTCCGATTGCACATCACGATGTTTTTGCTGGACTTCGGCTATGACACGTATCTGCGGACATAGCAGAAGTCAGTTCGGTGGGAAGGCACGGGAGGGAGGGATAGGATGTCGGAAATGTCGCGAGTGCGCCCAGTTTGTGCTCTCTTTTTCCCGTCTGCTTTTTTCCCGTTTCGTTTAAAATGTTAGACGTCCAGTTTGTTGGAGTTCTTGACAGGATCATTTTACAGAACCTGGGAGGTTGGATTCCCTGGATTTGTAATCTTGGTTCCTGGGTTTCTCTTCGGGGGAGCATTCCCCGAGCAGGGGGGGGGGGGGGGAGGGCACGGGGGCGGTTCAGGAGAAGGGATGGATTTTCGGGGTGGGGAGGGGAGGCCCAGTTCCGAGTGGGGGAAGTGTGGCTCGTCCACCAAAGAAGCGTACTCCGACGACGCTCTTTCTGAAGTTTCGTCCAGAAGTCGAACATCACCGGCCTCGAACTTATCCCTACCCTCAACATTGGCATGCGAAAAGGAGCTGACAATCTTAGGGATGCGCCCTCAGAAACGAAGGGAACCCCTAAGATCGGCATAGTGATGAGGCGATGCCCAGCATAGGGATAGGAATATGCTCCAGGCTGGTAAGAACAGGACGTCGAGGAGACTCGCCAAAGGGGGGGGCTCATGGGCGTGAGCTTGCCCGGGTAAGAGAGGGGCGGGCTCAGAAAAACGACAGGAGCCCTGCCAGAGGACGAGCCAGAACGCTGCCTTCCATCGCAGCGGCGAGCCACGACGAGGCACTTGCTTGCCTGAGAGCACGTCGCTGGTTGCTCTGCTTGATTTGCAATCGCGCCCCAGCCGATCGCCCGCAAGCCCCGTCGATGCTATCCTGGGTAAGGGGCGGCAGGGGGTCAACCAAGCAGGACACACACATATACACAGACACATACACAGCAGCATTAAGCTATCCAACAATACATGTAACACTGTTCGCACTACGTTGCCCGCGTGTCATTACACCTGAACGTATCCGAAGCCCTCGACATCCGCCCTCTTCGGCCTCGATCGTACCTCCTTGCGGCGTATAGCTTCCTTGCTTGTAGCGTGTAGTTGGTGCACCCCCTAATATAGAAGGACGATGAGGAGAAGCAGGAGGGACACTAAACAAAGGAAGAGCAAGGACAGGTGGGGGCAGCCCATCAACAACAATCCTGTTACTAGTGTTCGCTCTCCTATGCCCGCGTGTCAACCATCATGCGTCTTCCGAGCCCTCGGTACCCGCACGTTTCGTTGTTGATGGCACCCTATTGGGATGGTTATCTCGTTTAACAGTCATGTGCATTTGACGCATCCCCTAAATAAGTATGATCACACATGATGGAAAAGGGAGAGCAGCGAGGCATGGATTAGGGAAGGGAGGGAGGAGGGAAGGGGGCAAGAGGGAAGGAAACATGAAGGACGGGAGTGATTAGCAAGAGAGCTTAGCACGATTGGATTGCAAGGAAGCCGCATGCGAGAGCGCGATTACAGAGCTCCATAAGAGCGACGCGCGAATCACTTTCACGGAAGTCCAAGGCGAGAGCGCGATTTCTTGATACATTGCACGGGCCTCCCGCGCAGGAACGCGATTCTTCAGGTGGGAGCCGTTGGTGTCGTAGTTCGGAGGCCACGGGCCCAATTTGTCCGAGAAGATGTACCCTTGTAGAAAAAAAGAGGGTGCGGCCCCCGAGTCACTTCATTTGAAACACGCATATGTTCTCTGAAGGGGGGTCCAGTGCAAGCAGTTTCAAATTGTAGGATTCAACCAGTACGCAAGCATTCTGACACTCAACTATTCTGCAGGTGCGGCGGGGGCGGATCGTTCGCTTTATTACAGCATTTACACGCTCTTCAAGGCAGTCAGCGGAGGGGTGAGCTGGGGGGAGGTGGCGGACCCTCTGTCGGAGGTGAACATCATTTTGGTGCTCACGTTCCCGTTCTTCATTGGCGTGACGGTGTTCTGCGTGCTGAACATCGCAACCTCCTCAGATGTTTCTCATAACGCCCAGGGCGTGTTCTCACTTTTGGAAAGGTTGATGCTCGAGCCCCCGATCTTGCAGTGTCGCGTAGCATAGCACGCCGAGGGTGTTGTGTCATCGTGTGCCGTTTTCGCGAAGGTGTTTTTGTTGCGGTTCCAGCTGTATTCATGCTCCCCTGCCCAGCCGCATCATATTATTACATGTTCAAAGCGTTTCCGATGGGAGTTTGGAGATCGGAGGCCCTGTTGGGCTTCGTGCTCAGTCGCCAATATGTGCGATGTCTTTGCAGTTTTCGTTTTTCGGCCGCGCCGCTTGTGTCCGTGCTGGGTTTCCGCTTGACTTTTCCACGATGAACGGAGGAGAGGGGGCGGGGGAAGTTTGACCGCCTTGAGAGACCACTGAGGTCACCGCCGCGTTCGTGGAGGCGGCAGCGCGCAAGTCGAAGGACGAAGAGGCTAACGCGCTGGAACACATCGCAGAGAGAAAGAAATGGATCAAGGTGATTTCTGACATTTTCGATAGACATGACTCTGACTCCCGCGGGTGTCTCGATTATGCAGACTTCGCGACAATCATGACTGATTGGCGTACCCAGACGGCTTTCACAGACATGGGCATCGATGTGTCATTCCAGCAGGCTAAAGTCTTGTTCAAGCTTTTCGATTGGGACGGTGATGGCCGGATCGACATCAACGAATTTGCCCAAGGCGTCCACCACCTCAAGGGTCCTGCCCGCAGCTTGGATGTTTTCCGACACTTCATGAAGCTGTCCAAAAAGATAGAAAAGCTCGAAAAGCTTTTGCAAGTGATCACAGGTCCCACGGACAGGCCCCTCTTCCAAAGTCGTTCACGGGGCTACAGCATGGTCTCGTCGGAGAACTCCGGCTCCTTCAGGGGCGCTGCCTAAGACATCGCCGTCGGCCGAGCCTACTGACGCGGGGATGCTGACGCCGGACAGCAGCGCCCGCCGCAGCGCCGCAGCGGTGGACGACTTCTGGTTGATCGAAGTTTTCACCTCGAAGCTCGCAGCTCTGAGTCCAGGCTTCTGGCTCAGAAGGGTTTTCAATGATCAGTCGCGCATTTGTTGGTTCCTTGCCGTGCGCATATGCTGGCCCTAACGCCCACTCCTCTTGCTTCTCCTCATGCCTCTTCCTCCTTCCTCTCTTGGCTTCGGAAGGAGGCCAGCAATAATGGACCCTCGAGCTTACTCAGTTTGGACGGGGAGATGCTTAGCACATCATATTCCGGCGAAATGTTTGGAGGAGCGGGGGATGCCGATACGTTTGGTGTGCCTCCAGCATCGAAAACCACAACAGCCAACAAGGGCCCCCCCTGATAGCGCTAAGAGGTGTCCTTGGGAGGATCTAGAGGCTCAGGTGGGCGCCGCGGTGACTCTCAGCGGGGCTTGTTGGAGCCCGAAAGCGTAGGCTGCAAGAAGGGCCAAAGGGCAAGACGACCAAGAAGAGCCACGTAGGGCCTCGAAGGCCCCGATAGAGTGTCGAAGAAGGTCTCCCGAAGCCCCGAGGGAGAGCCACGGGCAGCAGAATGCTGCAGAGGCCCCAGTCAGGCACAGCTCATGGACTCGAGAGTCTTGCGTCCATCTCCCGAAGGGCCGGAGAAGGCTCCAGAGGCCCCAGACAGGCACAACTCATTGACTCGAGAGGCTCGCGCCCATCTGCCGGAGCCAGTTGTTCGACTCCCAGTCCTCTCCTCTCGTAGACATGTCGAAATACAGTAACTGTCGTCGACTCAGTCTCGTGGACCTGAATGCGCCTCCGATGGAGCTCTCCCGAGGCTCGCGCGGCACGAGACAGCCCCAAGAGGCCCAAGCCCCCCCCACACCCCATCCTCCGATGCAGACTGTCCAGGCCCAGAGAGGCTCCCAGGGGCAATGCAGGAGGAGGAGAGGAGGAGGAGGAGGAGGAGGAGGAGGATCACGCAGGACGAGCAGCCAGAGGAACTGTAAAGAAGAGCTGTACCACGATTGTCGTGTGCGCACCCTTGCGTGCCTTGATGGATGATTTGCGGTGGATCGTGGATGGACGTCGCGGCCTTGTCGGACATCTTGGTCTACAAAAGCCTTTCACCAAGGCGGAGGAGAGCGGAATTGATTTCTCTTGCTCCTCGCCCTGATCGCCCTCCCTGCTCTTCCTTGTAGTTGTTTCTTTGCCGCACAGCCGTGAAGTCTTCACGCCCCGCGCCTTGGCACGAGCCCTGTCCAGAAACGATGTCCAGGGGAGTTGGG
This sequence comes from Prorocentrum cordatum, assembly GCA_963575745.1. Classification (NCBI taxonomy): domain Eukaryota; class Dinophyceae; order Prorocentrales; family Prorocentraceae; genus Prorocentrum; species Prorocentrum cordatum. The sequence goes on along the minus strand of CAUYUJ010019171.1, from coordinate 578,138 downwards.
AGTTCTCCAGAGGAGTGGCTTATAATGTTCCAACCGACTTCAGCCTTGATCACCAGAAAAAGGTTCGAACACCAGGAAAGTACCGAACCTTTAGGATTTTCACGTGTCAGGACCTGGCAGTCGATACTTGTTCGACACAGTTTCGATACTTGTCTGGGTGTTCGAAACCATTTTTGGGCTTTAGTCCTTTAGTACGATGGGAGCAACAGAAGCGTAGACACGCATATAGCGAAGCGATGGAACCTACAGTGGTGAACGTGGATTCTCTTGGAGACATCCTGGGGCCACTTGGGGGGCCCTTTGGGGTTCTCTTGGGGGTCATTTGGGGCTCACTTGGGCCCTCTTGAGGGGTCTTGATGGCCGAACCTGCTTGGGCCGTCCATCCAAGAAGGGATGTACATGCCTACGCCCGCCACCCACCGTTCGGAAGGCCCAGCGACGATTATTGGAACCCCCTTGGGACGCTTTTGCAGGATCTTGGGCCCGTCTCGGGCGCGTGTTGGGGCACTCTTGGGGCCTTCGTTGAGCCATCTTGAGGCCTCAGAAGCCCATCGGAAACGAAAGCGAGAGACTGTACACCACTTAGGTTGCCCATGTGTGTTGGAAAGAGTTGGGCCTCTCAGGGTGTCCATGGGTGGCCTCGTGGCCACTTGGAGCCGTCTTGAGACGGTGTTTGAGCCTCCCGGAGGCGTGCGAGAGGTTGTCTAGAACCATCTCGGGATCTGTTGCCAATACCATCTTCAAGGCCAGCTTTGGACATCTGGGGCCCTCTTGGGGCCAACTTGGACGCTCCAACGATTTGCGACCAGGGCTCTTCCTGACCACAAGGGATAGGGGGAGAAGAGACCTTTAGCCGTGGAGTCTGGAGGGAGGAGTAGGAATAGGAGGGGTAGGGGCAGGAGGGGGACGGAGGCTGGAGTGTCGAACTCGTCAAACCACCCGCCTCAATGGCTGGTGGGATTCCAGGGCACTCCTCTGCCTCCTCCCACTCCTCCTCTACTCAACTGCTCCTTCCCTTCCCCATGCAGCATCCCCCATCCCTCCTCTCGCACCTGCCCGCCCCTCCAGGAGCAAGAACGCCGCGTACAATTCAGATGTGTTTGTGTATGGCATGCGTCGATCCGAGTCGAGGAAGAAGCGTTCGCTTGGCAGAGGAGTGGTGCTCCTCTGCCAGATCCTGTGCACCAGCTCGCGCATGGCAGGCCTCTGCGGAGCAGTCTGTGTGGGTCTGATGCCCACCACCGCTCCTTGATGAGGCTGCCTCAGGCAACGCATGATGATGACGATGCTGATGATGATGAGGATGAGGATGATGATGATGCTGATGCTGATGCTGATGCTGATACTGATGTTGACTCTGATGCTGATGATGATGCTTAAGATGATGAAGACGATGATGCTGATGAGGATGATGATGCTGATGATGGTGATGATGCTGATGATGCTGATGATGATGCTTAAGATGATGAAGACGATGATGGTGATGGTGAGGATGATGATGATAAGGATGACGATGATGGTGATGATGATGATGAGGATCAGGATGAGGATGAGGATGAGGATGCTGATGATGATGATGATGATGGTGATGGTGATGGTGATGATGATGATGATGGTGATGGTGATGGTGATGGTGATGATGATGATGATGATGATGATGATGATGATGGTGATGATGATGATGATGATGATGTGAAGGAGGCGGAGGAGGACGAGGAGGGGGAGGAAGAGGAGGACCAGGAGGAAGAGGAGGAAGAGGAGGAGGACCAGAGTAAACCCAGCCAGGGGGTGGAGGAAGAGGACCCGTGATCCTGCTACTGCTGCCGTGCAAGGAGGCGGAGGTTCACGCAGGACGACGAGCTAGATGAATTTTGAGGAGAGTTGCGCGACTACTGTCGTGCATGCTCCCGGGCTGGCGTTATATATATATAACTACGCGTAGCACCCCGGGTTCGTCAGGGGGGGGAAAAGGGGGGGGGAGGGGGGGCTTTTTCATGAGAGCTTGAAAATGGCATGGGTTTCGTGTCTTCCTTCCGCGTGAGCAAGCGGGCAGAGGCTTACCACTGCCCTGGCCGCGCCGAGCTGGCCCCCCCTTCCCCCCTAGAATCCTAGCGGACTGAGTCAAGAGCGGTCGGATCAAAGATCCGGGATTTCTAAAAGTGGGATTTCATCCCTTACTATAATAGGATAGATTTAAAACGGGACATTTTGAGATCCCGACGTAAATTCACACGGTTCTAGAAATCCCACCGGGGCGGGACTTGTCTTTGCTTATGCAAGATGATCGACTTTTATTTTATGACGAAACTTTTGTAACGCCGATGTGGGATCCACGATGGCGACGCATCATCATTCACCCCATCGATTTCATCGCGCGCAACCCTGCGCATCATCCGCCATGATCGCCATTGCGTTAGACCCGCTACTGCCACGCCGATTTCAGGGGATCGACGCTCGCCGCGCGGTGGTCTGAAATCCGTGAGGGTTCCATTCCACGAATGCGACGCATCATCATGCACCCCATCGATTTCATCGCGCGCAACCCTGCGCCATCGCCGCATGATCGCCATTGCGTTACTTCCGTACTGCCACGCCAGATTTCCAGTTGATCGACGCTTCGGCCCGCGCGGTGTCTGAATACCGCTACGCCGTTCAAAAAGTTCGTCTCGTTTCATGAGAGCGTGAAGTGGCATGGGTTTCGTGTCTTCCTTCCGTGTGAGCAACAGCGGCAAGAGGCTGACGACATTGCCCTGGCCGCGCGAGCTGGCCCCCCCTTTGCCCGCCCTAGAATCCTAGCGGACTGAGTCACGAGCGGTCGGATCAAAGATCCGGGATTTCTCAAAGTGGGATTTCATCCCTTACTATAATCGTATAGATTTAAAACGGGACATTTTGAAATCCCGACGTAAATTCACACGGCTCTAGAAATCCCACCGGGGCGGGATTTGTCTTTGCTTATGCAGAATTACCGATTTTATTTTATGACGAAACTCGTGTACCGCCGCTGAGGGATCCACGACGGCGACGCATCATCATTCACCCCATCGATTTCATCGCGCGCACCCCTGCGCATCCTCCGCCATGATCGCCATTGCGTTAGACCCGCTACTGCCGCGCCAGATTTCCAGGGGATTGACGCTCGCCGCGCGGTGTCAGAAATACCGCTGAGGGATTCACGACGGCGACGCATCATCATTCACCCCATCGATTTCATCGCGCGCAACCCTGCGCATCATCTGCCATGATCGCCATTGCGTTAGACCCGCTACTGCCACGCCAGATTTCCAGGGGATCGACGCTCGCCGCGCGGTGTCTGAAATACCGCTACGCCGTTACAAAAGTTCGTCTCGTTTCATGAGAGCTTGAAGGTGGCATGGGTTTCGTGTCTTCCTTCCGCGTGAGCACGCGGGCAGAGGCTGACCACTGCCCTGGCCGCGCCGAGCTGGCCCCCCCTTCCCCCTTAGAATCCTAGCGGACTGAGTCAAGAGCGGTCGGATCAAAGATCCGGGATTTCTAAAAGTGGGATTTCATCCCTTACTAGAATAGTATAGATTTAAAACGGGACATTTTGAAATCCCGACGTAAGTTCACACGGTTCTAGAAATCCCACCGGGGCGGGATTTGTCTTTGCTTATGCAAGATGATCGACTTTTATTTTATGACGAAACTTTTGTAACGCCGGTGAGGGATTTCCCCCCAACCCGGGGGGGGGGGGAACAAAATTGGCGACGCCCTCATCAATTCACCCCTCGTTTCATCGAGCGCACCCTGCGCTACTCGCGCCATGATCGCCATTGCGCCAGACCCGCTACTGCCACGCCAGATTTCCAGGGGATCGACGCTCGCTGCGCGGTGACTGACTACCGGTGAGGTTCCCGATGGCGACGCATCCCAATTTTTCCCCCCCAATTTCACCCATCGATTTCATCGCGCGCACCCTCGCATCATCCGCCATGATCGCCATTGCGTTAGACCCGCTACTGCCACGCCAGATTTCCAGGGGATCGACGCTCGCCGCGCGGTGTCTGAAATACCGCTACGCCGTTACAAAAGTTCGTCTCGTTTCATGAGAGCTTGAAGGTGGCATGGGTTTCGTGTCTTCCTTCCGCGTGAGCAAGCGGGCAGAGGCTGACCACTGCCCTGGCCGCGCCGAGCTGGCCCCCCCTTCCCCCTTAGAATCCTAGCGGACTGAGTCAAGAGCGGTCGGATCAAAGATCCGGGATTTCTAAAAGTGGGATGTCATCCCTTACTATAATAGTATAGATTTAAAACGGGACATTTTGAAATCCCGACGTAAGTGCACACGGCTCTAGAAATCCCACCGGGGCGGGATTTGTCTTTGCTTATGCAAGATTATCGACTTTTATTTTATGACGAAGCTTTTGTAACGCCGATGAGGGATCCACGATGGCGACGCATCATCATTCCCCCCATCGATTTCATCGCGCGCAACCCTGCGCATCATCCGCCATGATCGCCATTGCGTTAGACCCGCTACTGCCACGCCAGATTTCCAGGGGATCGACGCTCGCCGCGCGGTGTCTCAAATACCGTGAGGGTTCCACGATGGCGACGCATCATCATTCACCCCTATCGATTTCATCGCGCGCAACCCTGCGCATCATCCGCCATGATCGCCATTGCGTTAGACCCGCTACTGCCACGCCAGATTTCCAGGGGATCGACGCTCGCCGCGCGGTGTCTGAAATACCGCTACGCCGTTACAAAAGTTCGTCTCGTTGCATGAGAGCTTGAAGGTGGCATGGGTTTCGTGTCTTCCTTCCGCGTGAGCACGCGGGCAGAGGCTGACCACTGCCCTGGCTGCGCCGAGCTGGCCCCCCCTTTCACCCTAGAAGCCTCGCGGACCGAGTCAAGAGCGGTCGGATCAAAGATCCGGGATTTCTAAAAGTGGGATTTCACCCCTTTACTATAATAGTATAGATTTAAAACGGGACATTTTGAAATCCCGACGTGAGTTCACACGGTTCTAGAAATCCCACCGGGGCGGGATTTGTCCTTTGCTTATGCAAGGATGATCGACTTTTTTTTATGACGAAGCTCTGTAACGCCGGTGGGGATCCACGATGGCGACGCATCATCATTCACCCCATCGATTTCCTCGCGCGCAACCCTGCGCATCCTCCGCATGATCGCCTTGCGGTTAGAACCCGCTACTGCCACCCAGAGTTTTCCAGGGGATCGACGCTCGCCGGCGTGTCTCAATCCCGTGGGGTTTCACGATGGCGACTCAATCACCATTCACCCATCATTTTCATCGCGCGCAACCCTGCGCATCATCTCCATGATCGCCATTGCGTTAGACCCGCTACTGCCACTCCAGATTTCCGCGGATCGGACGCTTCGCTCGCCGGGTTGTCTGAAATACCGCTACGCCGTTACAACAGTTCGTCTCGTTTCATGAGAGCTTGAAGGTGGCATGGGTTTCGTGTCTTCCTTCCGCGTGAGCACGCGGGCAGAGGCTGACCACTGCCCTGGCCGCGCCGAGCTGGCCCCCCCTTCCCCCCTAGAATCCTAGCGGACTGAGTCAAGAGCGGTCGGATCAAAGATCCGGGATTTCTAAAAGTGGGATTTCACCCCTTTATTATAATAGTATAGATTTAAAACGGGACATTTTGAAATCCCGACGTGAGTTCACACGGTTCTAGAAATCCCACCGGGGCGGGATTTGTCTTTGCTTATGCAAGATTACCGACTATTATTTTATAACGAAACTCTTGTCACGCCGGTGAGGGATCCACGATGGCGACGCATCATCATTCACCCCATCTATTTCATCGCGCGCAACCCTGCGCATCCTCCGCCATGATCGCCATTGCGTTAGACCCGCTACTGCCACGCCAGATTTCCAGGGGATCGACGCTCGCCGCGCGGTGTCTGAAATACCGTGAGGGTTTCACGATGGCGACGCATCATCATTCACCCCATCGATTTCATCGCGCGCAACCCTGCGCATCCTCCGCCATGATCGCCATTGCGTTAGACCCGCTACTGCCACGCCAGATTTCCAGGGGATCGACGCTCGCCGCGCGGTGTCTCAAATACCGTGAGGGTTCCACGATGGCGACGCATCATCATTCACCCCATCGATTTCATCGCGCGCAACCCTGCGCATCCTCCGCCATGATCGCCATTGCGTTAGACCCGCTACTGCCAAAACGACGAGTTCCAGGGGGATCGACGCTCGCCGCGCGGTGTCCTCAATACCGCTGATGGTTCCACGATGGCGACGCATCATCCATCACCCCCATCGTTTTCATATCGCGCTCCGCCGACACGCCGCAAACCCTGCGCATTCATCCGCCATGAATCGCCATTTGCGTTAACCCGCTACGGCCAGCCAGATTTCCAGGGGTCGACGCTCGCCGCGCGTGTCTGAAATACCGCTATGATCCACGATGGCGACGCAGCATCATTCACCCCCATCGATTTCATCGCGCGCACCCTGCGCAATTCCATCCGCCATGATCGCCATTGCGTAGACCCCGCTAATGCCACGCCAGATTTCCAGGGGATCGACGCTCGCCGCGCGGTGTCTGAAAGACCGTGAGGGATCCACGATGGCGACGCATCATCATTCACCCCATCGATTTCATCGCGCGCAACCCTGCGCATCCTCCGCCATGATCGCCATTGCTCTAGACCCGCTACTGCCACGCCAGATTTCCAGGGGATCGACGCTCGCCGCGCGGTGTCTGAAATACCGCTACGCCGTTACAAAAGTTCGTCACGTTTCATGAGATCTTGAAGGTGGCATGGGTTTCGTGTCTTCCTTCCGCGTGAGCAAGCGGGCAGAGGCTGACCACTGCCCTGGCCGCGCCGAGCTGGCCCCCCCTTCCCCCCTAGAATCCTAGCGGACTGAGTCAAGAGCGGTCGGATCAAAGATCCGGGATTTCTAAAAGTGGGATTTCATCCCTTACTATAATAGTATAAATTTAAAACGGGACATTTTGAGATCCCGACGTAAATTCACACGGTTCTAGAAATCCCACCGGGGCGGGACTTGTCTTTGCTTATGCAAGATGATCGACTTTTATTTTATGACGAAACTTTTGTAACGCCGATGAGGGATCCACGATGGCGACGCATCATCACTCACCCCATCGATTTCATCGCGCGCAACCCTGCGCATCATCCGCCATGATCGCCATTGCGTTAGACCCGCTACTGCCACGCCAGATTTCCCGGGGATCGACGCTCGCCGCGCGGTGTCTGAAATACCGCTGAGGGATCCACGATGGCGACGCATCATCATTCACCCTCGATTTCATCGCGCGCGAACCCCTGCGCTCTCCTCCATGATTGCATTTGCGTTAAACCCTCTACTGCCACGCCATAAATAAGATTCCAGGGATCGACGCTCGCCGCGCGGTGTCTGAAATACCGCTACGCCGTTGCAAAAGTTCGTCACGTTTCATGAGAGCTTGAAGGTGGCATGGGTTTCGTGTCTTCCTTCCGCGTGAGCACGCGGGCAGAGGCTGACCACTGCCCTGGCCGCGCCGAGCTGGCCCCCCCTTTCCCCCTTAGAATCCTAGCGGACTGAGTCAAGAGCGGTCGGATCAAAGATCCGGGATTTCAAAAAATGGGATTGCATCCCTTACTATAATAGTATAGATTTAAAACGGGACATTTTGAAATCCCGACGTAAGTTCACACGGTGCTAAAAATCCCACCGGGGCGGGATTTGTCTTTGCTTATGCAAGATGATCGACTTTTAGTTTATGACGAAACTTTTGTAACGCCGATGAGGGATCCACGATGGCGACGCATCATCATTCACCCCATCGATTTCATCGCGCGCAACCCTGCGCATCATCCGCCATGATCGCCATTGCGTTAGACCCACTACTGCCACGCAAGATTTCCAGGGGATCGACGCTCGCCGCGCGGTGTCTGAAAATCCGGAGGGATCCACGATGGCGAAGCCTCATCCATTTTCACCCCATCGTTTACATCGCGCGCAACCCTGGGCGATCATCCGCCATGATTGCCATTGGTTAAACCCGCTACTGCCACGCAGATTTTCCAGGGGATCGACGCCTTCGCCGCGCGGTGTCTGAATACCGCTACGCCGTTACGAAAGTTCGTCACGTTTCATGAGAGCTTGCAGGTGACATGGGTTTCGTGTCTTCCTTCCGCGTGAGCACGCGGGCAGAGGCTGACCACTGCCCTGGCCGCGCCGAGCTGCCCCCCCCTTCCCCCCTAAAATCCTGGCGGACTGAATCAAGAGCGGTCGGATCAAAGATCCGGGATTTCCAAAAGTGGGATTTCATCCCTTATTTTACTAGTATAGATTTAAAACGGGACATTTTGAAATCCCGACGTAAGTTCACACGGCTCTAGAAATTCCACCGGGGCGGGATTTGTCTTCGCTTATGCAAGATGATCGACTTTTAGTTTATGACGAAACTTTTGTAACGCCGATGAGGGATCCACGATGGCGACGCATCATCATTCACCCCATCGATTTCATCGCGCGCAACCCTGCGCATCATCCGCCATGATCGCCATTGCGTTAGACCCACGACTGCCACGCCAGATTTCCAGGGGATCGACGCTCGCCGCGCGGTGTCTGAAATACCGTGAGGGATCCACGATGGCGACGCATCATCATTCACCCCATCGATTTCATCGCGCGCAACCCTGCGCATCATCCGCCATGATTGCCATTGCGTTAAACCCTCTACTGCCACGCCAGATTTCCAGGGGATCGACGCTCGCCGCGCGGTGTCTGAAATACCGCTACGCCGTTGCAGAAGTTCGTCACGTTTCATGAGAGCTTGAAGGTGGCATGGGCTTCGTGTCTTCCTTCCGCGTGAGCACGCGGGCAGAGGCTGACCACTGCCCTGGCCGCCCGATCTGCCCCCCCTTAATTCCCCCTTAGAAATCCTAGCGGACTGAGTCAAGAGCGGTCGGATCAAAGATCCGGGATTTCTAAAGTGGGATTTCATCCCTTACTATAATAGTATAGATTTAAAACGGGACATGTTGACATCCCGACGTAAATTCATACGGTTCTAGAAATCCCACCGGGGCGGGATTTGTCTTTGTTTATGCAAGAATATCGACGTTTTATTTTATGACTGAAACCTTTTGTAACGCCGATGAGGGATCCACGAATGGCGACGCATCATCATTCGCCCCAACGATTTCATATCGCGACGCAACCTGCGCATCTTCACGCCATGATCGCCCATGTGCGTTAGACCCGCTCGGCCACGTCCAGATTTCCATGGGATCGACGCTCGCCGCGCGGTGTCTGAAATACCGCTAGGGATCCACGATGGCGATGCATCATCATTCACCCCATCGATTTCATCGCGCGCAACCCTGCGCATCATCCGCCATGATCGCCATTGCGTTAGACCCGCTACTGCCACGCCATATTTCCAGGGGATCGACGCTCGCCGCGCGGTGTCTGAAATACCGCTACGCCGTTACAAAAGTTCGTCACGTTTCATGAGAGCTTGAAGGTGGCATGGATTTCGTGTCTTCCTTCCGCGTGAGCAAGCGGGCAGAGGCTGACCACTGCCCTGGCCGCGCCGAGCTGGCCCCCCCTTCCCCCTTAGAATCCTAGCGGACTGAGTCAAGAGCGGTCGGATCAAAGATCCGGGATTTCTAAAAGTGGGATTTCATCCCTTACGATAATAGTATAGATTTAAAACGGGACATTTTGAAACCCCGACGTAAGTTCACACGGCTCTAGAAATCCCACCGGGGCGGGATTTGTCTTTGCTTATGCAAGATGATCGACTTTTAGTTTATGACGAAACTTTTGTAACGCCGATGAGGGATCCACGATGGCGACGCATCATCATTCACCCCATCGATTTCATCGCGCGCAACCCTGCGCATCATCCGCCATGATCGCCATTGCGTTAGACCCACTACTGCCACGCCAGATTTCCAGGGGATCGACGCTCGCCGCGCGGTGTCTGAAATACCGTGAGGGATCCACGATGGCGACGCATCATCATTCACCCCATCGATTCCATCGCGCGCAACCCTGCGCATCATCCGCCATGATTGCCATTGCGTTAAACCCGCTACTGCCACGCCAGATTTCCAGGGGATCGACGCTCGCCGCGCGGTGTCTGAAATACCGCTACGCCGTTGCAAAAGTTCGTCACGTTTCATGAGAGCTTGAAGGTGGCATGGGTTTCGTGTCTTCCTTCCGCGTGAGCAAGCGGGCAGAGGCTGGCCACTGCCCTGGCCGCGCCGAGCTGGCCCCCCCTTCCCCCCTAGAATCCTAGCGGACCGAGTCAAGAGCGGTCGGATCAAAGATCCGGGATTTCTAAAAGTGGGACTTCATCCCTTACTATAATAGTATAGATTTAACACGGGACACTTTGAAATCCCGACGTAAATTCACACGGTTCTAGAAATCCCACCGGGGCGGGATTTGTCTTTGCTTATGCAAGATGATCGACTTTTGTTTATGACGAAACTTTTGTAACGCCGATGAGGGATCCACGATGGCGACGCATCATCATTCACCCCATCGAGTTCATCGCGCGCAACCCTGCGCATCATCCGCCATGATCGCCATTGCGTTCAGGAACCGCTACTGCCAGTCCAGTTTCCAGGGGGAATCGCGTTCCGCCGCGCGGTGTCATGCTCGCCTGAAATACCGTGAGGATCCACGATGGCGACGCATCATCATTGCACCCCATCGATTTCATCGCGCGCAAACCCTGCGCATTACATCGCATGATCGCCATTTGCGTTAGACCCGCTTTACGCCACGCCATAGTCCAGGGATCGACGCTCGCCGCGCCGGGTCGAACATGACCGCTACGCCGTTACAAAAGTTCGTCACGTTTCATGAGAGCTTGAAGGTGGCATGGGTTTCGTGTCTTCCTTCCGCGTGAGCAAGCGGGCAGAGGCTGACCACTGACCTGGCCGCGCCGAGCTGGCCCCCCCTTCCCCCTTAGAATCCTAGCGGACTGAGTCAAGAGCGGTCGGATCAAAGATCCGGGATTTCTAAAAGTGGGATTTCATCCCTTACTATAATAGTATAGATTTAAAACGGGACATTTTGAAATCCCGACGTAAGTTCACACGGTTCTAGAAATCCCACCGGGGCGGGATTTGTCTTTGCTTATGCAAGATTATCGACTTTTATTTATGACGAAACTTTTGTAACGCCGATGAGGGATCCACGATGGCGACGCATCATCATTCGCCCCATCGATTTCATCGCGCGCAACCCTGCGCATCATCCGCCATGATCGCCATTGCGTTAGACCCGCTACTGCCACGCCAGATTTCCATGGGATCGACGCTCGCCGCGCGGTGTCTGAAATACCGCTGAGGGATCCACGACGGCGACGCATCATCATTCACCCCATCGATTTCATCGCGCGCAACCCTGCGCATCATCCGCCATGATCGCAATTGCGTTAGACCCGCTACTGCCACGCCAGATTTCCAGGGGATCGACGCTCGCCGCGCGGTGTCTGAAATACCGCTACGCCGTTACAAAAGTTCGTCACGTTTCATGAGAGCTTTAAGGTGGCATGGGTTTCGTGTCTTCCTTCCGCGTGAGCACGCGGGCAGAGGCTGACCACTGCCCCGGCCGCGCCGAGCTGGCCCCCCCTTCCCCCCTAGAATCCTAGCGGACTGAGTCAAGAGCGGTCGGATCAAAGATCCGGGATTTCTAAAAGTGGGGTTTCATCCCTAGTATAGATTTTAAACGGGACAATTTGAAACCCCGACGTAAATTCACACGGTTCTAGAAATCCCACCGGGGCGGGATTTGTTTTTGTTTATGCAAGATGATCGACTTTTATGTTACGACGAAACTTTTGTAACGCCGATGAGGGATCCACGATGGCGACGCATCATCATTCACCCCATCGATTTCATCGCGCGCAACCCTGCGCATCATCCGCCATGATCGCCATTGCGTTAGACCCGCTACTGCCACGCCAGAATTTCCAGGGGATCGACGCTCGCCGCGCGGTGTCTGAATACCGTGAGTGTTTTTCACGATGGCGACGCCTCTTCCGTACGCCCATCGATTTCATCGCGCGCAACCCTGCGCTCCTCCGCCATGATCGCCATTGCGTTAGACCCCTACTGGCCACGCCAGATTTTCCAGGGGATCGACGCCTCCGCCCGCGGTGTCTCAATACCGTGAGGGTTCCCACGATGCGACGCAATCTCATTCACCCCATCGAATTTCATCGCGCGCCAACCCTGGCGCACTCAGCCAATGATCGCCATTGGCGTTAGACCCGCTACTGCCACGCAGATTTCCAGGGATCGATTCGCTCGCCAGCGCGGTGTCTCAACCGTGAGGGTACCACGATGGCGAACGCCATCGGGCTCCCTGGGATCGATTTCATCGCGCGCAACCCTGTCGCATCATCCGCATGATCGACCATTTGTCGTTTAGACCGCTACTGCCACGCCAGATTTCCAGGGGATCGACGCTCGCTGCGCGGTGTCTGAAATACCGCTAGGGATCCACGATGGCGACGCATCATCATTCACCCCATCGATTTCATCGCGCGCAACCCTGCGCATCCTCCGCCATGATCGCCATTGCGTTAGACCCGCTACTGCCACGCCAGATTTCCAGGGGATCGACGCTCGCCGCGCGGTGTCTGAAAGACCGTGAGGGATCCACGATGGCGACGCATCATCATTCACCCCATCGATTTCATCGCGCGCAACCCTGCGCATCATCCGCCATGATTGCCATTGCGTTAAACCCGCTACTGCCACGCCAGATTTCCAGGGGATCGACGCTCGCCGCGCGGTGTCTGAAATACCGCTACGCCGTTGCAAAAGTTCGTCACGTTTCATGAGAGCTTGAAGGTGGCATGGGCTTCGTGTCTTCCTTCCACGTGAGCACGCGGGCAGAGGCTGACCACTGCCCTGGCCGCGCCGAGCTGGCCCCCCCTTCCCCCTTAGAATCCGAGCGGACTGAGTCAAGAGCGGTCGGATCAAAGATCCGGGATTTCTAAAAGTGGGATTTCATCCCTTACTATAATAGTATAGATTTAAAACGGGACATTTTGAAATCCCGAAGTAAGTTCACACGGTTCTAGAAATCCCACCGGGGCGGGATTTGTCTTTGCTTATGCAAGATGATCGACTTTTATTTTATGACGAAACTTTTGTAACGCCGATGAGGAATCCACGATGGCGACGCATCATCATTCACCCCATCGATTTCATCGCGCGCAACCCTGCGCATCATCCGCCATGATCGCCATTGCGTTAGACCCGCTACTGCCACGCCAGATTTCCAGGGGATCGACGCTCGCCGCGCGGTGTCTGAAATACCGTGAGGGTTCCACGATGGCGACGCATCATCATTCACCCCATCGATTTCATCGCGCGCAACCCTGCGCATCCTCCGCCATGATCGCCATTGCGTTAGACCCGCTATGCCACGCACAGATTTCGCAGGGGATCGACGCTCGCCGCGCGGTGTCTCAAATACCGTGAGGGTTCCACGATGGCGACGCATCACCATTCACCCCATCGATTTCATCGCGCGCAACCCTGCGCATCCTCCGCCATGATCGCCATTGCGTTAGACCCGCTACTGCCACGCCAGATTTCCAGGGGATCGACGCTCGCCGCGCGGTGTCTCAAATACCGTGAGGGATCCACGATGGCGACGCATCATCATTCACCCCATCGATTTCATCGCGCGCAACCCTGCGCATCATCCGCCATGATCGCCATTGCGTTTGACCCGCTACTGCCACGCCAGATTTCCAGGGGATCGACGCTCGCCGCGCGGTGTCTGAAATACCGCTGAGGGATCCACGATGGCGACGCATCATCATTCACCCCATCGGTTTCATCGCGCGCAACCCTGCGCATCGTCCGCCATGATCGCCATTGCGTTAGAAAACCCGCTACGCCACGCCAGATTTCCAGGGGAATCGACGCTCCGGCCGCGCGGTGTCTGAAGACCGTGGGGTTCCACGATGGCGACGCCATCATCATTCACCCCATCGGATTTCATCGCCGCAACCCTGCGCTCCTCCGCCATGAATCCGCCATTGCCTCTAGACCCGCTACTGCACGCGCAGAATTTCACAGGGGATCGACGCTCGCCGCGCGTGTCCTGAAATACGCACGCGTTTACAACAGTTCGTTCTCGTTTCATGAGAGCTTGAAGGTGGCCATGGGTTTCGTGTCTTCCTTCCGCGTGAGCAAGCGGGCAGAGGCTGACCACTGCCCTGGCCGCGCCGAGCTGGCCCCCCTTCCCCCCTAGAATCCTAGCGGACTGAGTCAAGAGCGGTCGGATCAAAGATCCGGGATTTCTAAAAGTGGGATTTCATCCCTTACTATAATAGTATAGAGTTAAAACGGGACATTTTGAAATCCCGATGTGAATTCACACGGTTCCAGAAATCCCACCGGGGCGGGATTTGTCTTTGCTTATGCAAGATGATCGACTTTTATTTTATGACGAAACTTTTGTAACGCCGATGAGGGATCACGATGGCGACGCCATCCTCCATTCACCCATCGAATTTCATCGCGCGCAACCCTGCGCATCTCCGCCATGATCGCATTGCGTTAGACCCGCTAACTGCCACGCCAGATTTCCACGGGTATCCGCGATCGCCGCGCGGTGTCTCAAATAACGCCCAGTGAGGGTGTCCACGTGGCGACGCATCATCATTCACCCCATCGATTTCATCGCCGCGCACCCCGGCGCATCATCCGCCATGACGCCTTGCGTTTAACCCGCTACTGCCACGCCAGATTTTCATGGGATCGACGCCTCGCCGCGCGGTGTCGAAATCCCGCGAACGCGACGCCGTTACAAAAGTTCGTCTCGTTTCATGAGAGCTTGAGGTGGCATGGGTTTCGTGTTCCTTCCGCGTGAGCACGCGGCAGAGGCTACCACTGCCCCGGCCGCGCCGAGCTGGCCCCCCCTTCCCCCTTAGAATCCTAGCGGACTGAGTCAAGAGCGGTCGGATCAAAGATCCGGGATTTCTAAAAGTGGGGTTTCATCCCTTACTATAATAGTATAGATTTAAACGGGACAATTTGAAATCCCGACGTAAATTCACACGGCTCTAGAAATCCCACCGGGGCGGGATTTGTCTTTGCTTATGCAAGATGATCGACTTTTATGTTATGACGAAACTTTTGCAACGCCGATGAGGGATCCACGATGGCGACGCATCATCATTCACCCCATCGATTTCATCGCGCGCAACCCTGCGCATCATCCGCCATGATCGCCATTGCGTTAGACCCGCTACTGCCACGCCAGATTTCCAGGGGATCGACGCTCGCCGCGCGGTGTCTGAAATACCGTGAGGGATCCACGATGGCGACGCATCATCATTCACCCATCGATTTCATCGCGCGCAACCCTGCGCATCATCCGCCATGATCGCCATTGCGTTAGACCCGCTACTGCCACGCCAGATTTCCAGGGGATCGACGCTCGCCGCGCGGTGTCTGAAATACCGCTACGCCGTTACAAAGTTCGTCTCGTTTCATGAGAGCTTCAAGGTGGCATGGGTTTCGTGTCTTCCTTCCGCGTGAGCACGCGGGCAGAGGCTGACCACTGCCCTGGCCGCGCCGAGCTGGCCCCCCCTTCCGCCCTAGAATCCTAGCGGACCGAGTCAAGAGCGGTCGGATCAAAGATCCGGGATTTCTAAAGGTGGGATTTCACCCCTTACTATAATAGTATAGATTTAAAACGGGACATTTTGAAATCCCGACGCAAGTTCACACGGCTCTAGAAATCCCACCGGGGTGGGATTTGTCTTTGCTTATGCAATATTACCGATTTTTATTGTATGACGAAGCTCTTGTAACGCCGATGTATGAATATATAGGTGTGATCAGGGAAGAAAGAACCAACTGATGACACCTGCGATGGTTGTGATAATTACGATGCTGGCGCTACGCACTCGAGTTGGCAACGGCACATGATGACGGTGGTGGTGGCGATGAATGATGGCGACTGCGATCTCACTATCTCACTCTCGACCTCACTCGCGATCTCACTCGCGATCTCACCGTCGACACCACGGGACACAACGGAACACCATTTTCGATTCCACGATCGATGTCTCTCCCTAACTATCGATCCATCGATCGACTTCGCTATCGCTCTCACTCTCGATCTCAGTCTTGACACCACGAGACACCACAGGACATCACTATCGATCTCGTTATCGACGGGGCACCGACGGGACACCACCAGAAGCAGCGAGGCCAAGCGCAGAAAGCGAGGTGACGCCGAGCGACGGCCGACGGGACGACCGACGGGACACCGACGGGACCCCGACGGGACCCCGACGGGACACCACGGCACAACGACTGGACACGGACGGGACACCGACCGGAAACAGCGAGGCCAAGCGCGGCAATCGAGGTGAAGCCGAGCGACGACCAGCGGGAGACCTTCCCCAGAGCCCGACACCCGTTGGCACCCCATCCTCCGATGCAGACTTTCCAGGCCCAGAGAGGCTCCCAGGGGCAATGCAGGAGGAGGAGAGGAGGAGGAGGAGGAGGAGGATCACGCAGGACGAGCAGCCAGAGGAACTGTAAAGAAAAGCTGTGCCACGATTGTCGTGTGCGCACCCTTGCGTGCCTTGACGGATGATTTGCGGTGGATCGTGGATGGACGTCGCGGCCTTGTCGGACATCTTGGTCTACAAAAGCCTTTCACCAAGGCGGAGGAGAGTTGATTTCTCTTGCTCCTCGCCCTGATCGCCCTCCCTGCTCTTCCTTGTAGTTGTTTCTTTGCCGCACAGCCGTGAAGTCTTCACGCCCCGCGCCTTGGCACGAGCCCTGTCCAGAAACGATGTCCAGGGGAGTTGGGAGTTCTCCAGAGGAGTGGCTTATAATGTTCCAACCGGCTTCAGCCTTGATCAACAGAAAAAAGTTCGAACACCAGGAAAGTACCGAACCTTTAGGATTTTCACGTGTCGGGCCCTGGCAGTCGATACTTCTTCGACGCAGTTTCGATACTTGCCTGGGTGTTCGAAACCATTTTTGGGCTTTAGTCCTTTAGTACGATGGGAGCAACAGAAGCGTAGACACGCATATAGCGAAGCGATGGAGCCTACAGTGGTGAACGTGGATTCTCTTGGAGACATCCTGGGGCCACTTGGGGGGCCCTTTGGGGTTCTCTTGGGGGTCATTTGGGGCTCACTTGGGCCCTCTTGAGGGGTCTTGATGGCCGAACCTGCTTGGGCCGTCCATCCAAGAAGGGATGTACATACCTACGCCCGCCACCCACCGTTCGGAAGGCCCAGCGACGATTATTGGAACCCCCTTGGGACGCTTTTGCAGGATCTTGGGCCCGTCTCGGGCGCGTGTTGGGGCACTCTTGGGGCCTTCGTTGAGCCATCTTGAGGCCTCAGAAGCCCATCGGAAACGAAAGCGAGAGACTGTACACCACTTAGGTTGCCCATGTGTGTTGGAAAGAGTTGGGCCTCTCGGGGTGTCCATGGGTGGCCTCGTGGCCACTTGGAGCCGTCTTGAGACGGTGTTTGAGCCTCCCAGAGGCGTGCGAGAGGTCGTCTAGAACCATCTCGGGATCTGTTGCCAATACCATCTTCAAGGCCAGCTTTGGACATCTGGGGCCCTCTTGGGGCCAATTTGGACGCTCCAACGATTTGCGACCAGGGCTCTTCCTGACCACAAGGGATAGGGGGAGAAGAAACCTTTATCCGTGGAGTCTGGAGGGAGGAGTAGGAATAGGAGGGGTAGGGGCAGGAGGGGGACGGAGGCTGGAATGTCGAACTCGTCAAACCACCCGCCTCAATGGCTGGTGGGATTCCAGGGCACTCCTCTGCCTCCTCCCACTCCTCCTCTGTTCAACTGCTCCTTCCCTTCCCCATGCATCATCCCCCATCCCTCCTCTCGCACCTGCCCGCCCTCCCAGGAGCAAGAGCGCCGCGTACAATTCAGATGTGTTTGTATATTGCATGCGCCGATCCGAGTCGAGGAAGAAGCGTTCGCTTGGCAGAGGAGTGGTGCTCCTCTGCCAGATCCTGCGCACCAGTTCGCGCATGGCAGGCCCCTGCGGAGCAGTCTGTGTGGGTCTGATGCCCACCACCGCTCCTTGATGAGGCTGCCTCAGGCAACGCATGATGATGACGATGCTGATGCTGATGAGGATGATGATGATGATGCTGATGCTGATACTGATGTTGACTATGATGCTGATGATGATGCTGATGATGATGATGCTTAAGATGATGAAGACGATGATGCTGATGAGGATGATGATGCTGATGATGATGATGATGATGATGTTGACTCTGATGCTGATTATGCTGATGATGATGCTTAAGATGATGAAGACGATGATGATGATGCTGATGCTGATGATGATGATGATGATGATGATGATGATGATGATGATGATGATGATGATGATGATGATAAGGATGACGATGATGCTGATGATGATGATGAGGATCAGGATGGGTATGAGGATGCTGATGATGATGATGATGGTGATGGTGATGGTGATGGTGATGATGATGATGATGATGATGATGATGATGATGATGATGATGAGGATGATGATTATGATGTGAAGGAGGCGGAGGAGGACGAGGAGGAGGAGGAAGAGGAGGACCAGGAGGAAGAGGAGGAAGAGGAGGAGGACCAGAGTAAACCCAGCGAGGGGGTGGAGGAAGAGGACCCGTGATCCTGCTACTGCTGCCGTGCACGTTTTCACGCATGTGATCGGGCCCATCCTTACGGTGCGCCTGTGTGGGCGTGATGTCCACCGGCGTCCCAGAGGGGCCCCCGCTGGCAGTGCAGGGGACGGAGGAGGAGGAGAAGAAGGAGGAGGCGGAGGTTCACGCAGGACGACGAGCTAGATGAATTTTGAGGAGAGTTGCGCGACTACTGTCGTGCATGCTCCCGGGCTGGCGTTATCTATATACATATAATATGTATATATATGTATATATAGGTGTGATCAGGGAATGCGATGGTTGTGATAATTACGATGCTGGCGCTACGCACTCGAGTTGGCAACGACACATGATGACGGTGGTGGTGGCGATGAGTGATGGCGACTGCGATCTCACTATCTCACTCTCGACCTCACTCGCGATCTCACTCGCGATCTCACCGTCGACACCACGGGACACAACGGAACACCATTTTCGATTTCACGATCGATGTCTCTCCCTAACTATCGATCCATCGATCGACTTCGCTATCGCTCTCACTCTCGATCTCAGTCTTGACATCACGAGACACCAAAGGACATCACTATCGATCTCGTTATCGACGGGACACCGACGGAACACCACCAGAAGCAGCGAGGCCAAGCGCAGAAAGCGAGGTGAAGCCGAGCGACGGCCGACGGGACGACCGACGGGACACCGACGGGACCCCGACGGGACCCCGACGGGACACCACGGGACAACGACTGGACACGGACGGGACACCGACCGGAAACAGCGAGGCCAAGCGCGGCAATCGAGGTGAAGCCGAGCGACGACCAGCGGGAGACCCTCCCTAGAGCCCGACACCCGTTGGCACACGCCCGCGCACATCTTCGCCCCGCCCGCCCGCGCTCACGACACGAACACAAGACCGGCACCGACTTCCCCGTGGGGGGGGGGGTTGCCCGTTCCACTGCGATCTCACCCCCCAGCCCTGACCTTCCTGAGTGCTAGAGAGTAGCACCCCAGACCTGTAGACCTCCCTAGACTGCTGGAGACCCCGATCTGATGAATTCAGGCATGAAGTTCCTGGTGCTGTTCTTTTTGGCTCGGCCCTCCTGTCAGGAGGGAAAGAAACACAGACACAATTGATCGGCGATTCCCCAGAAAATATGGGAGAATATGGGAAGTGGGGGGGGAAGACAAAAACCCAGAAACTATGGGGAAATATGGGGACACGCCCGACTTAACGATAGGGGGGGGAGGCACAGGGGGGGAGGTATCGACCCCCAATCGCCCAGTGATCGCCGATGGGGGCCCAACAGCACCGCCCCGCCCAGGAAGGTACACATCGGGGGCCTATCGCCGAGCTGTCGACGATGCATCGCCGATTCCAAGTTGATGCATCCCCCACTATGCCTATTCCCCCCCTGTCGTTGCTCCTCAGGCACGGATCGCCTGCAAACGCGCTCCGAGACCGCCAGAATAGCCCATGACGGCCCCCAGACGGTCCAAGTGGCCTCCAAGACGCCCCAAGAGGCCTCCAAGAGGCCCCCCAAGAGTGGCCCCAGGAGGCCAACGTCAGTGATTTTCCTTCGGTTTCTGAAGGTGTGTGGCTTTCTCACCTTTTCGGCTTCCCGACACTCGAAGACTGACCTTGAGGCCCCAAAGATCGCTGACGGCCCAAGAGGCCTCTAAGAGGGTCCTAAATCGGTTCAAGAGGCTTCCAAGACCGCCCAAGAGGCCCCAAAGACGGCTCCAAAAGGGGGCCCAGGCCCAGATAAGGAACCCGAACCAGCATTTCGAGCAGAGAGGCCCTCTAGAGGCACCAACAGGCCCCAAAGAGGCCCCCAAGAGGCCCCCTTTGCCTCTTGGTGTCTTCTTGGGGTTCCCCTCATGGCCTTGTCGAAGCGTCATGGGGGCTTCCGGAGCCCTCTTCAAGCAATGTTGGGCCGCCCCCAGGCGTTCCGGAAGCTCGCAGGGCTCCAGGGAGCTTTCGGGCACTCGGATGCCCCTTGGGGGCTGTCTGGAGGTGCCAGCGACTGTGAGGCCCTTCTCTGAGTTCTTGTGAAGGCGCCGTGCGCACTCTTGCGACGTCTCCTGGGCCGACTTGGGGCGGTCTTGGAGGCTTCTGGGCCCAACTTTGCGGCCCAGAGCTTGGTAAAACCAGAAGGCGCCTTCTTTGGCCTTTCTGAGCCGTCTCGGAGCGCTCTGGGGGGCATCTCGTCCCTTCTCGGAGGGTCGCGGGGGCTTCTGGTGCGATGCGGAAGCACTCTGGGGACGTCTCCGATCTGCTGGACCTCCGCAGGACGTTCTTGGGCCAATCTGGGAGGCATCTGTATCAGTCTGGAACTCTCGGAGGTCTAATTAATGAGGAGGCCAGGGGCGCCCATGCCAACTGATGGCAGCCATCCGGAACCCTCCCCCGACAACACCCACGCTCGGAGACCGATGATAACGAAAAGGAAGAACGGGGATGCGAGGCGGGGATTTATCCATATCCACCGCCTGGGAACCGACGTCCCGGTGCCCCAGCGGGCGGTGGATACGGATATATTTTGGCCCCCAGGGGCCCGAATATATCCATGTCCACCGCCTGCGAGGTCCGCGAAAATTGATCCTCCAGGCGGTGGTCATGTATGAATTTCCGCCTCGGAGGGGAGAGAAAGAGGAAACTTAACAGGTAGTGGGAAGGCTGCCCCTCCAAAAACCGCAGGCTTGAATTTCTGAATGTGTCCAGCCGTGGTCACAAGAGGGTGCCCTGAAGGCCCAGAATATGAGGAAACGTCTGACAATCCTTTTGTACCGTCTCGGAGCCCCGAATCACCCACATGTCATCGAGGTCCTGGCCCGGGGGGGGGGGCATAGCGTCTTGGAGGCCTCTTCGGGCCTCTTGGGAGCGCTCTCGGGGGCCTGCCTCGTGGGGGCAGTCTTAGGGCCCCTTGGGAGCTTCTTGGGGGCTTCTTAGGGGCCTCTGTGGGTTGGCCTCATGGGGGCCTCACACATGTTCGTGTATTGTTGTTTCACAATGATTTAGTAGACGTGTTTTTCTTTCCAGAACTATTGCAGGATTTTCGAAAAGGGGCTCTGGAAAGCTGCCGAGAGCCATCGGATATCCCCGAACACGTCAGAGCACATCCCCACTCCTCCGTCCCCAAGCCTGCCCAAAGATACACACACATAAGACGGATCGCAGCCAGAGCCCACATATTCTCCAGGAGCATCCAAGCGATATTTCTGGAGGCCTCTCTGGGAGCATTTACGCCGATGTCCCAGAAGACTCTCCATCACCATCAGATCAGATCTCCCGAATCACACCGCAGGAGCCAGAGGAGGAGGAGGAGGAGGAGGAGGAGGAGGAGGAGGAGGAGGAGGGGGAGGAGAAGGAGAGAGGGATGATGATTGATGAGGAGGAGAGGAGGGAGAGGAAAGAGTAGAGAGGAGAGGAGGAGGGAGGAGGGGGATGAGGAGGAGGAGGGAGGAGGAGAAGGAGAGGGATGAGAGGAGGAGGAGGAGGAGGAACGAGGAGGAGGAGCAGGACGAAAAGGAGGACGAGGACGAGGAGTAGGAGTTGGAGGAGAGGTGTTGACAGCGCCGAGGGGGACGACGATGTCCCCCGACGGGCCCCAGAGGTCTCCAGGTGCCCCCCGGGTTCTGGCATGGGAGGTCACGGAAATTCCCACCACGTCCAAACCCGTGCAAAGACGCGCAGAGTCAACGATGACGACGCCGGCCGAGGTTGTAGCGCCCGCGGCGGCCAGAGCCAGGACGCTGGACGAGCGCTGGCGGGAACCCCAGGCCGCGACGAAAGCGACCCCGCGAGCCCCAAGAAGGCACATGATCACTCACAAACTTCGATATTCGAGCCTGGATCCCTCCTTCCCCCTCCTCGATCGCAGACGGATGCGACGACGTTGGCGGCGACAACGACGACCACGACAACAACCACGACGACCACGGCGACGACGACGGCGACGACGAGGAATCCCGGTGGCCTCCAGAGGTTTGGCGACGATTACAATGACGAAGGGCGATCGACGACGGTCGACGGCCCTCACAAATTTCCAGAATCGGGAGGCCTTCGGAGGCCCCAGAAGAGCACAACGTGCCTCAGTAAGCGTCATCGTACGATGACGTCCACGGAAAACGACCGCCACCACAACGACCACCACGATGACCACCTGGATGATCATCGCGACGACGGCGGCGGCTGCGGCGGCGGCGACCTGGCGGCTGGCCGCCTCTGGGGCCCTCCTCGGCCACCGTGGCAGTCGCGTCATTTGCGCAGTGTGGGAAGCATTCGGAGCCATCCGACGCGTCGCACGTCGATCTCGCATGGCTGCGCGACCGCCCTCAGCAGCCGAAACGATCCCCCAGAGCGCCCAGCACAGCCACGCGCCAAGAACGGCCGTTGCCTGGGGGACCTCCGTTTTGGCATCATAGGAATCGTGGATTCGCGCACGGTCTATCGACAAGGATTTCGCAGTCGGTTAGAACCTACGTAAACGCGCGCGCTCGCGTAGCGCGCGTGGTTCTTGCATACAGTACAACGTGAGCGGCGACCGCCTCCCGGGCCCAGGGTTGCCGTTTATTTTTGACACACCCATACACGCAACCCAGTTGGGGCCCAAGGCATCGGGGCACGTCAGCGGCTTGGGCACCAGGAGACAATGTTTTTTTGATGGAAGCGCGATACGCAGTGTCACCCATAGCGGAATGACAGAACAACCAAACATGTTGCCTTTTGAGGGCTGCTGGAGGCGTAGTGGCCTTCCAGAGGAGCCCGCGATGACGGCACGTCGGCCCAATTGCTCAAGGGACGCTCAGATGGTCTCAGGACGGGTCGACATCTTAAGAACCGTAAGAGCGCTTCTAAGAGCACTTGCGAAAAGGACATGAGGCAAAGCACATTGATTTCATGTTGTTCCAAACCATGCTTTAGTGTAGGACCTCGTTTTGACGAGAGCGCTCCGCGTCACTCCTTCTCTTCCTTCCCGCCTCTGTCCGCCGCATTCCCATGTCGGTACACTTCTCACACGATTTGTGGCCCATGGGGGGCTCCACCGAAGCTCCCCGAGAAGGAAGAGGGTGGGGGGGCACATGCGGTCCCCCAGCTGATTGCGGAACACTCCTCACACGATTCGTGGCCCCACAGAGAGTCCCACCGAAACCCCTAGGGGGGGGGTCGGGGGCCTCATGGCCCCATCGGGGAACCCACCGAAGCCCCCCAGGGGGGAGGGGGGGAGCATGCTGTCACCCACTTCATTCCGGTGGCCCCAGCCCGCGCCTCGTAGCATCATTAGGAGTTCCACCGCAGTGCCTTGAAGTGGGGGTGCCACCGAAGTCAGAGGGCGGGAAACGGGGGACACGCGGTTCTCCACCAGCTCATGTCGGCAAGCCCTTCACACGCCTTGTGCCCCATAACCGCTAAAGGTCTTTTTGTTTTGGTCACTCCCGCCTCTCTCGGCGTTGGATCAGAATGGTCCTAAACCCTCCTCCTCCTACTTCTCCTCCTCCTCCTCTTCATCCTCCTCTTTCTCATCTCCCTTCCGAATGACACGCGGAGGATAAGAAGGAGGAGGAAGAGGAGGAGGACGAGGAGGAGGAGGAGACGAGGAGGAGGAGAAAGAGGAGGAGGAGGAAGACGAGGAGGAGGAGAAGGAGGAAGGAGCGGTCGTCGTCGTCGTCGCGCAGCGGGTGCCGCGGAAATAAATAATTTGTTCTCCCGTGTCGGTGGGACCCCAGTCCTTCAGTGAGGCCGCCGCGAAAAATATGAAGTCACCTCCCATGGGGGAGGGTTCTCGAGACCTTTCAGGCTTAGGGGGGTCCACCGAAGCCCCAGGCGGATGGGGGGGGGGGGAAGTGGGGGCACATAAGGCCCCCCCAGCCCATCCCGGTACACCTCACACACGTTTCGCTGCCCCATACAGGGCCCCGCCGAAGCCCTGGCGGGGGAGGGAGGTACGCACGGTACCCCAGCCCTTTGTGGGCCCCCGAAACGGCAGGGCCGTTTTTTCACCGTTTCCAAAAAAATGTCCCTTCAAAATGGAAATGGCAAAAAAACGTCGACTGGAAACAGCAAAAAATCGGCTCCAGGATTGGAACCGGAGCCGGAACCGGTCAAAAAACAGCGACGGAACCGGTAAAAAACGGCGTCGGAACCGGCAAAAAAAACGGCAAAACGGAACCGGTAAAAAAACGGCCCTGTCGTTTCCAGGGCCCATTATGCCCCAGCCCATTTCGGTACACCCATCACATGTTTTGTGATCCCATCGGGAGATCCGCCCTCTGGGTCCCACATGAAGTTGTATTCACACTTGCATCTGGTTGTGTCCTTCGCCCGGCTGTTCCTTTCTCAATGGTTGTTGCTTGCATGTTTCGGTAAATGTTGTGGTTGTGTTGTCGCAGCGCCGAGGACGGCTCTGGCAAATCGCACCAAGATGGCCCAAAGGGGCTCCCAGGTAGCTCAAGAGGGTCCAAAGACGCCCCAACAGGGCCTCCAGAGGGACACTGTGTGGCCCGCGAAGTTAAGACGGTTCACGGCGGGCCAAAGACAGCATGAATACAGCACCACGAGATTTCCAAGACGGCCCAGGGGAGCTCAAGAAGGTCCAACCATTGCCCAATGTAGCCCTACGAGATCCCCGCTAGATCCCCGACATCCCCCCCCCACACGGTCTCTCCATATGAGGCCTGGAATCGCAAAGACGGTTTCGACCGGTCTGGAGGTGGCTAAGAAGGTCCTGAATGTTGCCGCCCAAGGCGTCAACATCATCTGACGTGGGCGCGGGCTTGCGATGATAGTTCTCTCCTTCTCGTCCTGCCCAGACCTGAGCCCGGTGCTATCGGCAGCTTCCGCCTGCAATACCCAGCGTGCGGCTGCGACTATGGTGTTGACTGCACTTTCTGCGCCTCCCCTTTTCTTCTTTCTCAGGTGGATGCTTACACATTGTTCATTTCTAGTGCTTGGAGAGTTCTTGGATTTGTTGGGGGCCAAAATCCTGTCATGTCTAATCGTTCCATCCTGGGCCTCTTCCTGGCCCCTAGGGGGCCAGGAACAATTAGAAACGTGCACAATTAGAACTGAGCGCGACTAGAAATGAACGACGTGTACTTCTTGTTGGCTCCGCAGCTGTACGGCGCGGTACTCGTGACAGTAGCTTTTGGCAGCCACGCTGCCGACTCTCCCTCCACCTCGCCGTCGTCCTCTTTCCCCTCGCTCCAGCCGCACCTCGCGATAGCAGTGGCATGGCGAGCTGTTCCGCAGTGCCAATTGGCGTGTGATCTGAGGGATGCTTGTCGACAGGTTCGATTCTTCTGGAACGGCGTGCACGGGATCATCGCATACCGCACGCAGGGACGCAGAGCCTCCGCATTGGCTTTCTAATGCTTGTGCTCTGCGTTGCATGCGGTTGCGCCGTGTGTCCGGCTGCGTCTGCAGGGCCCCGCCGACGAGTTCACATCTCTTTGCCCGTGCAGGAAGAATGCAAGCCAGCAGAGGCCCAGTTTCCCATACTCCCAGGGATCCCACGACGGTCCAGGAGCGGCCAAACATTGCTCCAGGGATTGCCCACGAGATGTCCATTAGGGTCCCAGAAGGACGACTTACACACATAACAACATACATACATGCATACAGACGGACAGACAGACATTCATACAATCTACAATGTACATGCATGCGTACAAACCTACCTACCTGCCTGCCTGCCTGCCTGCCTGCCTGCCTGCATACATACACACATACATACACACATACATACATACATACATACATACATACATACATACATGCATGCATGCATGCATGCATGCATGCATATATATACATACATACATACATACATACATACATACATACATACATACATACATACATACATACATACGAGAGAGCGTGATCCACCGCCGCTTTACTGTGGAAAATTGCCAACCTTTTCCTCCCAATTCCTCCGAACCCGGGGTCGCCCCCCCCACCCTCACTCCGAAAATCCCCCCCCCCCTGCTGGAACCCCTCCCCCCCCCCCCCCCCCCCCCCCCCCCCCCCCTCTCCCCCGGCAAAAAACCCCCCCCCTCCCCTAACCCCCCCCCCCCCCCCCCCCCTCCCGCTCGAAAACCGGGGGGGGTCCTACCGTTTCAACCCTCCCCCCCCCCCCCCCCCCCTCCTCCGGAGACCGGAAAACCGGGGGGGTCACTACCGGTCGAACCCACCCCCCCCCCCCCCCCCCCCCCCTCCCCCCCCTACTCACCGCCAGCAAACGACTCCCGGTCCCCACCACCGTCCGCATCACATCCCCCACTGGTGTTCCCAGCACCACTGTCCTCACCACCGCTGTCCCCACTGGTTCCACCACCGCCCCTACTGTCCCCACCAGTGGCCCCACCACTGTCGCACTGTCCCCGCTGTCCCCAGAACTGTTCCCACCACGGTTCCACTCTCCCCACTGTCTCCACGGCCCCAACCACTGCCCGACTATCCCCACTGTCCCCACTGTCCCACTGACTCCTCCGCTGTCCCACTGAGCTGTCCCACTGTTCCCACCACTGTCCCCACTGTCCCCACCACTGTCCCCACTGTACCTCTGTCCCATTGTCCCACCGCCGTCCTCGCCACCGCCTTCACCACTGTCCCCACCACCATTGTACCCTCCACTGTCCCACTGTTTCCACCTCATTCCCATTGTCCCCACACCACTGTCCCCACCACCACCGTCACCACCACTGTCCACTGTCCCCCCCTGTTCCCACCATTGTCCCCACCACTGTCCCCACCACTTCCGTCCCCACCACTGTCCCACTGTCCCCACCACTGTCCCGCTATCCCCTCACCACTGTCCCCACCAACACCGTCCCCACCACTGTCCGCACCCCCACTCGGTTTTCGAGGGAGGGGGGGGTTCGAACCGGTAGTGACCCCCCCCGGTTTTCCGGATCCGGAGGGGGGGGGAGGGGTTCGAACCGGTAGTGAAAGGGGGGGGGGGGGGGGGGGGGGGGGGGGGGGGGAGGGTTGAACCCTTAGTGACCCCCCCCCCCCTTTATCATTATGAGCAGGGGGGGGGGGGGGGGGGGGGGAGGGGTTCGAACCGGTAGTGACCCCCCCCGGTTTTCCGGAGGGGGGGGGGAGGGGTTCGAACCGGTAGTGACCCCCCCCGGTTTTCCGCCAGCAGCGGTAGAACACGCTCTTTCATACATACATACATACATGTATGCATACCTCTACACAAGCATACACACAAACATACACACACAAACATGCACATATACATACATACATACATACATACATACAAACAAACATACACACATACAGACAGACAGGCATATATACATACGTACATACATACATACATACATACATGCATACATACATACATACATGCATACATACATACATATACACATACATACATGCATACATACATGCATACATACATACATACACACATATACACACATGCATCCATCCATACATACATACATACATACATACATGCATACATACACGCATACATACAAACGTACATACACACATACATACGTACATACATACATACATACATACACATATACATATACATATACATATACATACATACACACATACACACATACACATATATATATATATGCATACATACATCCATACATCCATCCATCCATTCATGCATACATACATACATACATACAACCATACACATACATACATACATACATATATACATACATACGTACATACATACATACATACATACATACATGCATGCATGCATGCATGCATGCATGCATGCATACATACATACATACATACGAAAGAGCGTTTTCTACATACATACGAAAGGGGGGGGTCACTGGGGGTTCCCAACCCGCCCCCCCCCCCCGGAAAACCGAGGGGGATCATTACCGCCCCCCCCTCGAAAACCGGGGGGGTCGCTACCTGTTCGAACCCCTCCCACCCCCTAGTCCTTCATGAAAAGGGGGAGGGTTACTTCTGGTTCGAACCCTCCCCCTCGAAAACCAAGGGGGGTCACTACCGGTTCGGACCCCCCCCCCCTCGCCGCCGGCAAACGATTCCCGCTCCTCGGGACAGTGTTGGACAATGGTGGGGATGCTGGGACAGTGGTGAGAACGGTGGTGGTGGGGACAGTGGTGCGGGGACAGTGGGACAGTGGTGCGGACAGTGGTGGGGACGATGGTGGTGGGGACAGTGATGAGGGGTCAGCGGGACAGGGGTGTGGACAGTTGGACAGTGGTGGGGACGGTAGTGGTGGGGACAGTGGTGAAGGTGGTAGTGAGGACAGTGGTGGGACAGTAGTACACTGGGGAAAGTGGTGGGGACGGTGGGAACAGTGGGACAGTGATGGGGACAGTGGGGTCGGTGGGACAGCACAGTGGGACAGCGGCGGGGACAGTGGGACAGTGGTGGGTACAGTGGGACAGTGGTGGGGACCGTGGGGAAAGTGGGGAGAGTGGGACCGTGGTGGGACAATGGTGGGGAGAGTGGGGACAGTGAGACACTGGTGACGGCAGTTGTGGGGTCAGCGGGGACAATGGTGGGAACAGTGGGGACAGTGGGACAGTGGTGGGGACGGTGGTGGTGGGGACTGGTGTGGGGACAGTGAGAACGTGGTGGAAACAGTGGGACAGTGGAGGGTACAGAGGTGGTGGGGACAGTGGTGAGGGCGGTGGCGAGGACGGCGGTGGGCCAATGGGACAGAGGTGCAGTGGGGATAGTGGTGGGGACAGTGGGGACAGTGGTGGGAACAGTGGGACAGCTCAATGTGACAGCGGCGGGGACAGTGGGACAGTGGGACAGTGGGGACAGTGGGGCAGTGGTTGGGGCCGTGGAGAAAGTGGGGAGTGGTGCTGGGGACAGCAGTGGGGGATGTGGTGCGGACGGTGGTACGGACCGGGGAGTCGTTTGCTGGCGGTGAGCGTGGGGGGGGGGGACGGTTCGAATCGGTAGTGAACCCCCCCGGTTTTCTGGAGGAAGGGGGGGGTTCGAACCAGTAGTGACACCCCTAAGGATTTCTAGGGGGGGGTTCGAACCCGTAGTGATCCCCCCCGTTTTCCGAAGGGGGGGGGGTTCGAACCGTGACCCCCTCCCTCCCGCTTTTTCTGGAAGCGGGGGGGGGCAGGGCTTCGAACCGGACCCCCCCACGATCTGGTTTTCTGGGGGGGGGGGTCGATCCGGTAACTGAGCCCCCCCCGTATTTTTCAAAGGGGGCGGGGGAAGGGGGCTTTGAACCGTAATTAGTGACCCTCGAGGATCCTCGGTTTTCCGGAGGGAGGGGGGACAGGGTCAGGGGGGTGGGGTTTTGCCGGGGGGGGGGGGGGGCGGGGCTCCCCAGGGGAGGGGAATTTGGGGGGGGACCCCCAGGGGGGTCCGGAGGAAGGGGGGGGGAATTTTCAACAGTAAAGCGGCGGTGAATCACGCTCCCTCATGTATACATACATACATACAGACAGACAGACAGATAGACAGACAGGCATACATACATACGTATATGCACGCATGCATGCATGCATGCGCGCACGCATACATACATGCATGCATGCATGCAAACACAGACATAGGCACACACATATTCCGATGTATCCAGCTGCCTGCGACAAACCCCGCCTCCACGCCAGCGAGTCAGCGCAGAGTGAAGGAGATTGCGTTAATCACGCATATCGAAGCTTCTCAATGGCCACTCGAGGGCCTATCGGGAGCCTTTTGAGGTCTGCTTGGGAGGCCTCGGGTTGTCTGCAGGGGTATCTCTGGGAGGCCTCTTGGGATCTCTTTCTGCCTCGTTGGGGCATGCTGGGGGTCTTGAGGCAATCCTGTAGGAGATGGCTGTCAAGGCCAATTCCCTCCTCTTGGGCCCCTGTTTGGGTCTTCTTGATGGGCTCTGAGCCACCTTGGGGTCGTCTTGGGCCGTCTTGGGGCCCCTTAGGGCCGCCTTGAGGAGGCCGTCTTGGAACCGCCTGGGCCGTTTTGGGGTGCTCTCAGGCATTCTTGAGTTGTCGTAGAGCCTTCTTCCTGTGGGCCGTCTTGTGCGTTCGGAGGCCAGAATGGCCAACATGTGAAAATCTCTGAAAACCCATGAGGAAAGCCTTCCGTTGTGCTCTCAAGGGGATGTATGGCAATCGCGTTCGGTATTTGTGTTGCCGTTGGGTGTGTTTTCTATGGCTTGCTGGTTTGGGCTGTTGCACCCCCTTCGGCCAGGGCTTGTGTTTGACCCTGTATAGTTTCGCGTGAAGTCGACTTGAGAGGCTACCCAAAATCGGCTCCAGAGGGGCGGGGATGGCTTTCCGAGGGCGCGCGCGAGCCTTGGATGGGGTCGGCCCTAGAGAACATGAAAGGAACCCTACCAAGCAGCAGAGGAATATCTTAACGATCCCCAAGCCCGACCCTTCGAATCCCAGGTCCCCATGCATAGACCCCCAGGCGCTCTTGCAGAGGGCCCCCCGACTCTTGGGCCTCCAGGCTGTCCTTGCAGGGCCTAGTCAGCGGGCTACAAAGCGTGAGGGTGGCCAAACGTTCCCGCGAGAGCTCTAAGTGGCTCCGGATACCCATCAGGCGCCCGAAGGTGGTTTCTGGTTATGGTTTTTGAATGCTCGGTTCTTCCGTTCCTGGGCATTCGACATCACGTAGGAGGCACCGATAAGCATGCCAAATTTCCCAAACATGCTCGCAGACAGTCCAAGAGAGCCCCCACAGGGCCCCAAGGTAGCCCCACGAGAGCCCCACGACGGTGCGAGATGGCCCCGAGACGCTCCCCGCAACTCTCCAGATCGTTACCCAGTCGTTGATGGAGACCGTGGGCCAGAGCAAGGTGCCTCGAAGAAGCCCCCTGTTTCACGCAAAAGTCGCCCAGGAGGCCACCAGAAGCCCTCACGAATCCCCTGCAACGATTTCGTGAGGCCCCCACGAGGCCTTCCAGGGAGGATCCTCCGCACAAAAACATGGAGGAGGACGAGGACGGATTCGCAGGGTAAAGGCGAGAACGCGGAAGATAGTGTAGTTGTATATCATACTTTGGGGATCCCGGTCCCCAGACCCCGGGCCGGCACACTTTTTCAAAATGGTCCTCCGCCCCATGACCTCCTTTAAATCCCGGCGGGGTCCCGACTCTCTTCGGACCGCTTCGGGCCGGGCCCGCTACTGGGGGAGCCGCCGAACAGCCCCAGGAGCGAGCAGACAGCCGCCCTGGCGGCCCAAGACTGCCCCTAGCTTTCCTGGAAAGCGGCCTCCCGGGGCCTCGGATGGCCCAAGGAGCTTCTCCAACGGCCCAAGAGGCCCCCAACGGCGGCCCCAGGAGGCTTTAAGAAGACCCCGACGAGTGCCCCGAGAGGCTAAAATTAGTTTTTTTCAGCCTGCGTTTGACGGAGCTTTGCGTTCAAGTTTCTTCAGGCTTGCAAGACGGCTCACAAGAGGCGCCCCAGACCGCCCCTAGAAGGCCCAACCCCAAGAAACCCCCGAGAAGGCGTCAGAGGCAACTTTGGAAGCCCCAAGATGACTCGAGAGAGCCCCAGGACGGCCCACGAGGCCACCCAAGACGGCCCAAGATTGCCCTGAGCGGCGCAAGAGGGGCCCAAGGAGGGTGAGCACGAATCCACAATTCCAGCCTTCTGCCCGCCCAGGCTCCCATCCCAGGAGGCCCTAAGAGGCTCCGAAGTGGCGCCACGAGGCCCCCGAGAGGCCCCCGCGAGGCCCCCACGGGGCCCGACAGAGGTCCCAAGAAATCTCACACGGCCCCCAAGGGGCTTCCAACGGGTGCCAAACAACACACCAGAGAGTCCCTTGACATACATCTCTGGCACCGTGGCAAGATTGTCCGATGGCCGATCTCTATATATATATATGTACGTATATATACATATATATATACATCTACAAATAAACATGTGTGTACGTCTTTATTTACATATCTCTATACATACATATGTATGCATACACGTGCGTTTATGTATGTATCAGAGTGAGGGGCCGAACGGTTCGGTTCACTGTCCCTGGGCGCGTGGCGGTGCGGATTGTTGTTGGTGCTTGTTGTTTGTTGTTGCTTGTTGTTTGTTGTTGTCGTCGTCCCCCCCGCGACCCACTCCGCGACCCTGCCCGCGACTCGCCCGCGACCCTCCCGCGACCCACCCCGCGACCCGCCCGCGACCCACCCGCGACCCACCCGCGACCCACCCGCGACCCACCTGCGACCCACCCGCACCCTGGCCCGCGACCCGGCCCGCGACCCACCCGCGACCCACTTGGAACCCACCCTGCGACCCACCATTGCTCTGACGAGAAGATCGTCGCCTGCGGCTGGCTCGTTTGATAATTTGTAGGCGTCCGGCAGGTTTTCCACAGCCTCGCAGGCTGCCGACATCTCTGCCGCCCCATCACTCGTATCCTAGAAGTAAGGAGGTATGTTTGTAAGTAAGTAAATGATGTGCGCGTGCATGGTTGTATAGTTGCATGATTGTATGATTGTATGTATGGATGGATGGGAGTACGTATCTATAGTATATGATGGTATACAGGCGTATGCATGCATGGCTGTAGGTATATAGGTATGTAGGTGTGCACGTATGTTTATGTGTATGTATGTATGCATGCATATATGTGCGTACGTGTGTATGTATGTACGTACGTACGTATGTGTATACCCGCATGCATGTTTTGATGTGTGCATGCATACGTATGTGCATGTCTACATCTGTACACATGTACGTATAGACACGTGTACATACTTAATGCGTAGATGCATGCATGTAAGTATTTACATGCATCTAAATACTTTCATGCATTTCGCAACACATGTACGCACATACTTTCAAGGGAGGTCCCGGCCCCGGGGCACCAGAGGGGGTGGGCCGCTTACACAGAACGGCCCCAGCCCTCCCCGAGGGCTCCTTGGGCGGCCCTCGTAGTTCCGAGACGGCCCAGAGCGTCCCACGACCGGCCAAGACAGCCTCCACACTCCAGACTGCCCAGGACACCTCCGGGAGGTGCCTCGAGAGCCCCGTGAGCCTTCTGAGACAGCCTGAAACGGATTCAAGACGTCCAACACGCCGCCAGGACGCCCTACGAGGTCTCCTGAGAAGGCGCGGGTTCTCAAGGCCGCCGATCGTTCAAGGCTGAATACTCCCCGCGGTGTCGGACATACCACGGTCCTCCCGAGGAGCGCCGACGCCGACGTGAGATGCGGCCCCCACAAGAGGACCAAGCAGGCCCCACCCAGCACCCACGAAAAATTGCAAAGAGAGTCAAGTGAGCTCTGAAGCTTGGCCGTTCCGCGGCCTCTTAGCGGGGCCCAGCCTGTCGGGCACCCCTCCTCGTATTCGTCGTTCTGGGGGATACCTCCGTGCTCCGGGAAGGGCTGTCCACAGCCTATGCCTGTAGCGTCTTGGGCCACATACCCTGAACCGCAGCCTACCCACAGACATCATGGCACGATCCGTCATAGTCATCAATGTCATGAGCACGGGCATGCTCATCATCGCCATTGCCATCATGGCAATTGTCGTCCCCATAATCCTCTCACCGTCGTTATACTTCGCATTTTCACTTTGCTCACCATTGTCATTTTCGTCGTCACTATCAACCGCATTGTCATTATTACCATTATTGCGGTACTTTTCGTCTTCATCGCCATCGTCGACATCAATATCGGCCTCGTGGTTGCCATCATCCTCGTCATCGTCAGCCACATCGTTGTCGACCTCCCATCATCACCGTTATTACCATACGCATTTGCATTGCCATATTCATCCTAGCATCATCGTTCCCGTAATCCTTAACATTCGTACCTTCAGCATCGTCATCTAGGTAGGGCCAACGGCGAACAGCGTTCAGGACAGGTGGAAGGGGGGGAACCCTCGGGCTCAAGTCAGATCCGAAACAGTAGCCAAAACGTTCCAGAGAACTGGGATTCCACAGAACCTGAGCGCGCGCAATGGTTCTAGTATGACATGTCCAGGAAGAACGAGGAAGGGACGGCATATTCCATCTACGACGGAAACGGCACGAACGAGTTGTTGCCACCAAGGTACATGCTGGAAGCGCCAACGCATTACGTGCACTCATCTGTGTATATATACATACACATATATAGATATATGCTTACAAAAGAAGACACTGGTGATTCTTCCTCGCAGCCACCAGCCATATGAATGATGTTTCCTGCACGCTAGAAGTCCCACCAGGTTATACGGGCTTCTCTATTTTTCAATTGTTGGTGATCGTCTGGAGCAGTGTCCAGACCTCTTGCTTGAGCAGTGGGCTGCCTTCCAGGTGTTGCTATCCGTTGAGCAGCGCTGCGTGCCAGGGCACCGTTTACCTGGAGGCTGGCAGCCAAGAAGGCGTAGTCAGCTGGAACATGACCTACTTCTGCTGGTGATGTGCGTGCCCCCCCATTATGTCAGCGCAGCAGCTGCAGCTGTAGATCGAAGGGCACCCTGTTTTTCTGGAATGTGTCTACTAACGTACGTGGCGGCTGCCAGACTGCATGAATTCGTGCGCGAAAGTCTGGGTGTTTCCTTTTCTTGGAAGACAGGTATGTATGTATGCCCACTTATGCGCCCGCCAGTCCTCCTTCTCCTCATTCTCCTTCTCCTCCTCTTCCTCCTGACTCTCCCCCATTCCTCCACCTTATCTCGGGAAGCTCGGTGTCCAGAGTATCCTCGCGATGTGGCTCTGGGCAGCCAACAGAGCCTTCTGATTTTCTGGTTCGGAACGGCCAGCAAAATATGCGAACTCATGATGAGGAGGGCGCAAGTCATCGCCCGTTGGACTATTTGTTCCCCGTGCCATTGTGGAGACCTGTGGGGAAACAGACGGGGGAAAGAGCGAGAGGCGGACTGGGAGCAGCAGGACGAGGAGGAGGAGGCCTCATGGGGCCTTGTAAGGGCTTCCTGTGGGGCTCCCGGGTGCTTCTAATGGCTTCTTGGGGGCCCCTAGGGGCCCCTAGGGGCCCACAGTGAGCTGCTAGGTCCAGGCGGTCTGAGTGTGCCGACTCCTCCTCCTTCTCCTCCTCCTCCTCCTCCTCCTCCTCCTCCTCTACCTTGGGGCCCTCTTGCGACGCGTTCGGGCCGTCTTGGAAGTCTCTTGGGCCGTAGTGGCCCTCTTGGCGCCGTCTTCCAGGCCTCTCGGGCAGTCTTGGGCCTTCCGTGGCTCGCCTCGGGGCCCTCGGGGGGGCTGGTGGGGCCGTCGTGGGACTCTCGTGGAGGCCTCTGAGGGCCGTCTTGGGGCGTTGGAAGCCCCTGAGGGCGAGAATGCGAAGGTTTCTGAGAACCTCATGGGGGTCCGAAAGGGCCACTTGGGCAGGATCGGGGCCTGGGTCCGTCTCGATGCCATCTCGCGACGTGTCGGGTCCACAGTGGGCCGTCGTTGAGGCATCTTTAAGGGGCCCTCCCTATTGTTTAACCGGCTTTGGACACCAAGAAACCCAGGACCTCTTCTCCTCAGCGGGTGCCCCTTCTCCGGGGGATCCCCCCAATCCCTCCGGGGGCGCCTTCCGGCCAGCCTCACTAGGCGGACCCGGCCCCGAAGATGGGACGCCTCCAAGAGGGCGCAGCAAGAACGACACGCGCCCGACGGCCTCGACCCTCGAACCTCGAGCTTCCTCAATCCCCCTCCCCCCCCTCCCCACAGCAGGCTACGTCTCGCCAGCACGGCTTAGC
>CAUYUJ010019171.1:526827-536827 GCA_963575745.1 Prorocentrum cordatum | reverse complement strand
GGGCCCCGGCGGGCCGTCGCAAGGCCTCAGCGGGCCCTCGGGAGCCTTCGGGGGACCCTCTGGGGCCTCGGCGGGCCCTCGGGGGCCTCGGAGGGCCCTCGGGGGCCTTCGGGGGGTCCTCGGGGGGGCCTCAGAGGCCATGTGGGCGCGCTGTGCTCTGCCTTCCCTGAGATCCTGGTGCTGCAGTCTGTTCACAACTGGCGTTGTCACCAACAGCAAAAGTGTCGACCACGATGACAAGACGTACATGGCGATGGCTTCGGCACATGGCGATGGGTTCGGCACAAGCCGACGCAAATTCCCTCAAAAAACGCGGGCCCGTGCCACTATCAGCACCTGTTGCCTCCAACGGCTGCCGTTTTCGCCTGGATTCGGGCTCGGGGGCCCTCCAAGGTCGATCCAATGCAAAGCCGTTCAATCCGGCTCAAGCGGTTGTGTAGAAGTTTGGGGTGTGGAGCTCCGGTTGGGATGTCCTGCGAGGTTGCAGCTTCGGACCTCCGGGGAGGCCCTCGTCGCCACGACTGGGTTCGCCCCGAGATTCAGAAAAACGCCGAAGGAACAACCAACAGCCGGACCCGAAGAGTCCCGAGCAATTTCCGGAACGAGGCCTCCTCCACCTCCTCCTCCTCCTCCTCCTCCTACTCCTCCTCCTCCCCCTCCTCCTGCTCCTCCTCCTCCTCGTCCGCCTCCGCCTCCTCCTCCTCCTCCTCCTCCTCCTCCTCCTTCTCCCCCTTCTCCTCCTCCCTCCCTCCGCCAACCTCCTCCTCCTCCTCCTCCTCCTCCTCCTCCTCTCCCTCCTCCTCCTCCTCTCCTCCTCCTCCTCCTCCTCCCCTCCTCCTCCCCCCCTCCTCCTCCTCTCCTCCTCCTCCTCCTCCTCCTCCTCCTCCTCCTCCCCTCCTCCTCCTCCCCTCCTTCTCCTCCTCCTCCTCCTCCTCCTCCTCCTCCTCCTCCTCCTCCTCCCTCCTCCCTCCCCTCCTCCCCCTCCACCTCCTCCCCCTCCTCCCCCTCCTCCTCGTCCTCCTCCGCCTTCTCCTCCCCCTCCTCCTTCTCCTCCTCCCCCCCTGCTCCCCCTCCTGCTCCTCCTCCCCCTCCTCCCCCTCCTCATCCTCCTCGTCTTCCTCCTCCCCCTCCTCCTCTTTCTCCTCTTCCTCCTCCTCCTCCTCCTCCTCCTCCTCCTCCTCCTGCTGCGCCTCCTCCTCCTCCTCCTCCTCCTCCTCCTCCTCCTCCTCCGGCGTCCTCGTTTCCAGGCGTCGACTGCAGGTGAGCCACGAGCCACGTGCGCGCCGGTTCCCTCGGCAGCCGCGGATATCGGGGAGCCCCGTCCACGAGCTCCCTCGACAGGGGAGGGTGGGCCTCCCGTGCCCTTAGGCTCCTGGCCACGATTCCCCGCGCCCCCTCGGCTGCTGGATAGTCCTCGGCATCGCCAGCGCCTGCATCCAAATCCAAGCGCATCTGACCCGTTCGGCCGAGGTCCTCGCGGGAAACGAGCATTGGCGTAAGCATAAGATCTCGGCGTTCCGCGCAGTCTTGTCGGATGGAGCCCCCTGGCGGCGCCTCCGGCGCCGCCCATGGCCCGCTCCGCTCGCCAGAGAGGGAGGGGGTTGCAGCGCCGATGCGAGAAACCCGTGCGGACCTTAGAGTTATTGGTGTCTGCGTCATTGCTGCTTCCTCTTTTATCACATGCCCGCGATGTTCTTCATGTCCTCGGAAGCTCTTGCCCTTTCCCCGTCTGCCCTCTGCCCGCGTTCCGCCGTGTCCCGTTGGCTCCCTGCGCACCCCGCCCGTCGCCCGGCCGGCGCCTGCACCTACTCCGGCTCGCTTGCGCCCGATGCCCTTAACCGCCAGAGGTCTTAGTTTTGGTTTCCCCCCTTTTTCTCTCGGCGGTGAGTATGAGTGGTCCTAAGACCTCCTCCTCCTCCTCCTCCTCCTCCTCCTCCCTCCTCGTGGGGCCCGAGCTTGAATCATTTGTTTTAGTCGTCGCAGTCGCAATCGTAGTCGTAGCTGTCGTCGTTGTTTCGCGGCGGGTGCTGGGGGGTGGGAAGAAACGAGTTACCCCTTATTGGTGGGATCCCAGTTCTTCAAAGAGGGCGCCGAGAACGTCATTAGTTACCACCTATTTGGGAGGGTCCTCAAAACCTTTCAGGGCTGAGTTCCCCCATCCAAACACGTCTTACCCGCAGAGCCGAGGACCCTTCCGACACCGCGGCCGCTCCGAGGGTCCGGGAGATGCCCCGGAAGTTTTGCTTGCTGCACCCCGCGCGAGGGTCGCGCTCTTCACACGTCGCAGGGGCGCGGGGCTCCTCCGCCCTCCTTCCCCGCCGCCCCCCCCTGGCGTGGTTACCCCGCGTGCATATCTCCTCTCTGCTCCTCCCTCCTCCCTCCCCCTCCGTAGCCATTTTGGCTCAAGTCCGTAGCGTTGGCTCTGGACTTGACTTTTTGGCAAGAGGGAACAGACGGCCCTCACCGCTTCCGCACCTCCCTTGCGCCTGCCCAGGCTGGATGTGCCGCTTTCTTCACAAAGAATTGCACGTTCGGGACCGTACCTCCCGATCTCGCTCTGTTTCCAGCTACTGACCCATGGTGGATGGCGGGCGCCTGCCGAAGATCGGTTCTCGCAGAGCCTGGGCCGCGCCGTGGCTGTGCCGCTGGTGTGTTCACCCGCGGACAGGTGAGAAGTGGTGGAACAGAGGTGACATCAATGCTTGCTCAAGTTGCCAATGCAACAAAGGTGCTGCGTTCGGAGGCCCCAAGCCTCTACAGACGGCGCCGAGTTTCAGGGCCCCAGCCATGGAACGTGACAAGCAGCGGCAGAAGGCAGCTGTCGCCAACTATGCAGTCGAGAAGGACAAGCAGCTTAAGGCCAAGGACCTTGAGATTGCCAAGCTACGTGGGCAAGTGCTGGCGGCAAAGAATGGGCAGGCAGTGGACACGGCCACCAATGACAAGACCGGCACCGACCAGAAGCGCCTCAATGAGATCAGCCAGACCCTCCGAGCGTTGGACAACCTCACCGAGCCTGGTGTTGTGGCGGCGCGAGAGTCACTGGAAGCTGAACGAATTGCGATCAAGTCCAAGATCGTCAGCAGCAAGCCGCACTCCGCCCAGATGCACCACTACACCACTCGCATTGATGAGTTGCTCAAGAGCAGGCTGCAGCAGGAGGAGACGTTGACAGATCTGGAGATCCAGAAAGTGGAGCTCGAAGCCAAGATCGAATGCGTCAAAAAGTCCATTCATACACTAGCTACGGACATCACTGACCTGGAGCACCAGCGGTTCGCGGTCTCGGCACAGCTGCCGACGCTTCTTCCACAATCGTACTCGCTCAAGACCATGGTGCCTACCTTGGACCTGCCCGTTGACAAGCTCGGCCAGCTTTTCGAATCCGCAGGGGCAGACGCCACCCTCCTGGACCAGGCCAAGTCTACCTTCGAGGCCCTTCGACAGCTACAAGCCAGAGCAGGTGCAGCCAAAGCCTCTGCGTCTGCCCAACAACAGGCTGCCGAACCAGGACCGCCAGGCCAACAGCCAGGGGGGTCCCAAGGACCCGACAGAGCTGCTAGACAAGACGATGTTGTGCGCGTTCCTGTGCCAATGGGTACTGATGACATCGGCAGCTGGCGTCAATTCTTTCAGGCATGCACTGGTGAAGAGCCCCCTGATGACGATGACCAGGTGCGCGAGATGTGCAAGCGATATGCTGAAGCTGCTGAAGCACTGGCTAAGCGGCGGAAGACACAATAAGGGTTGGGTCAATCGACCTCAGCCCTATCTCATCCACATGTTGAGCCCGATGCAGCTTTGGAACAACGTTTGTCAATGACGCAGTGCACGCGGAGTTTGTGGCGAGCGATGTGTGCCATTATGAGGCGTACCACAGCCTCGCTCCAGCCGCGGTCATAAGGTCAGCGTCATCTGGATGGTTGGCATCATATGTATGACTAAGATTTGCGTGCTGGCTTTTCTTGCATGGGAAGCTCATGACGTTTGCAGCGAACAACGTGGGCTTTATCTTTGTGTGTCAGAACGGGCGTTAGAACGCACGCTGCTGCACGGCGTTTGATCGCAACGTCCTGCTGGCCAGTTTTGGCAATCGCAGGATCAGCCGCCACGTGCTGGACTAAATCCCACGACCAAGTGCTCCTCGAGCCTGGGCAGGGTTCATTCGTCGCCAGTCAGAGCGCAAAGTCCTGCTGGCCAGTTTTGGCAATCGCAGGCTCAGTCGCCAAGTGCTGGATGAAATCCTATGCCCAGTTGCTCCTCGAGCCTGGGATGGGCTCATGCGTCGCCATATGCTGGATTGGCAAGGTACATCATGCGGTCGATTGGCAGTAACTACGTCTACTTCGAGTACCTCGGTATCAGCTGGCTCGCAATGCATGCTGTAACTATGGCCAGGATATACCGCAGAACTGGGAGGTCTAATATCGGATGCAGGCCACATGCCATCCCCAGTGCCAGCGCTGACCCTGCTCTCGGGTGCTGTAGGACGTTGACGGACAAATGGGGCCCTGGAGTCGATGTCTCGATGAGGAATGTTGGTCAGATGGGCCCAGAGAACCACGGAGCTATCAGACCTCCGATGGGGCCCTAGACAGATGAGCCACTCAAGCTCACCCTTGGACTACTACGACGGGCCAGGCCAGAGGACTGCGAGGGGCCCCAGCTGCAGGTATTGGCGGCTCATCATGGTGGCGGTCTGCGCCATGGAGGTTCAACCAGCGACAGGTGCTGCACTGCTGAGCCCGTCAACTCCAGAGAAGGCCTCGGTTGCCATGTCTATTCCTGGCTCGTCATGCAACGGGACCGCGAGCTCGATCGTGACGGCCAACGTGTCATCGCATGGGCCGCTAATTGAGATGCTGAAGCTGACGTGGGCGCAGTCGTGTGTGATATGCGTACAAGAGCACCATGCTGACCAAGAGCGACTCGCCGATGTCCAACATCAGGCAGTTCGAGCAGGTTTTGCAGGCCTTTGGGCCCCAGCCCCTTCCGTCCGCCAAATGGGGGACGCGTGGAGGCATGGCCATCCGGGCACCGTCCAGGGTCCGTGTGACTCTCGCACCAGGGAGGACTTCAGCCGAGTTGGTGCCTGGCAGGGTCCTTTCGGCCCACGTCCACTGGGGCATCAAGCATGGCATCACCATGGGATCAATCTACCTTCACGACGACCAGGGCCTCTCCGACGCCAACGTGGAGATTCTTCGGCTGGTTGTCACATATCTATATATATATATATATATGTGAGCTGGAGGCCCGAGAGCAGCCTTGGCTGCTAGCGGGGGACTGGAACATGCAGGTGGACGACCTGCGGCACTGGTTCAACTCCATAGGGGACATCGTCTTCCACCCCAATTGCCCAACCTGCCTGCAGGCGAAGCCTGGAACCATGTACGATTATATGTGTATGCATCCGCGGGTTGCTTGTCGGGCAGGGAAAGCTTTTGCGCATGAAGACTCGGACTTGTTTCCACATGTGCCTGTCAGGGTTCCGCTCCCGGATGCAGAGCATGAAATGTGG
Source organism: Prorocentrum cordatum (assembly GCA_963575745.1). Taxonomy (NCBI): domain Eukaryota; class Dinophyceae; order Prorocentrales; family Prorocentraceae; genus Prorocentrum; species Prorocentrum cordatum. Next base: position 531,306 of record CAUYUJ010019171.1, on the reverse strand, counting down.
GTGCGAGTGCCTGATCAGCCTGCGTCCGTCGACGCGATACCAAAGCCAGGATGTGCGAGGTTCCCGCCCGTCGTCGAGTGGGACATGGCCAGGGGGCCCATCGCTACAGCCGAAGATGCCGCCACCCTTGCCGATGCCTGGGATGCGGTCTTGGCGCAGATCGAAGAAGAGCTACTGGACAGGCATGATATAATGGGCCATGACAGAGCATGTTACCTTGGAAGGGCGTGCCCAGCAACTTGGTCTTGGAAGAAAGTGGCTCCACCTGAACACAAGCCATCTCAGAGGCTCCAGGCCTACAAGTTGATTGGACGTTGGTTTCGGCACATGAGAGCTACGAAGCTGCGGACGATCTTGGCTATGGAGAGGCTCCAGGCTGATGTTGACGCACCAGGTGAGTTTCCACGCCATCTGCTGCCGACCAACCACACGACTGATAATTATTTAAGCTGGGCACGTTCCTTATCTACCTTTGGAGCATATGACGCTGGGCTCAGCATGACCGACGACACGGCCGCTAATGACAAGGAGCTCGAGCTATTTGCGAAGTTGGCTTGGGACCTCCAGGGTTTCCTCCACAGGGCGTCTACGGCTAAATGGATTATGCAGCACCTCGACAAGGACGAACGTGCTCGAGTCCTTGACCTCTCCCACCAGTTCTGCTGTGACGTTTTTCTTGAGACTGCACAGTTCGTCATAAACAAAGTGGAGAGAGTGGTGCAGGCCATTGGCGCATTCAAAACGGCAGAATGGACGGAGCGGGCAAAGGCATCCTTCAACAATGGAGCGAGACAGGCGCGCCGTTTCTCGAAGCTCAGAGACCTGCAGGAGGTCATGGAGCACACCCAGCAGCCACAACCCTTTGAAGTGGCCGATGCTTGCATGGATATCTGGGCTGAGATCTGGGCCACCCACGCCTCAAGACGCCTGGAGTTGCCACCTGATTTCTCGACGTGGCACCAGCTCCCAGAGGTCAGCGTAGCAGACCTACGCATAGTCCTGCGCAAGTTCAAGCTCAATTCAGCACTTGGTCAGGTCAACCTCCACCCCAAGGCGATGGATGTTGTATCAGACTACGGACTTCAGACACTTCTATTTCTCTTGCAGGCGTGCGAGCGACTGTGTTGCTGGCCAGATCAAAGATTACAGACGCGCCTTGTCAGACTGCCCAAAGCATCAGGAGGGCACCGACTGGTGGCATTAATCAATACGATCGTACGTATATGGGCCCGGCTCCGCAGATCTGTCTCGAGATGCTGGGAGCGTGCTAATCAGAATCCTGACTTCTGGGGCGCGAGGCCTGCTGCAGCATCATCTGATTCAGCGCTTCCTCACAACCTGCAAGCAGAAGTTGCACGATACAAAGGGCACACGTCAGTAACAGTGCTGATCGACATGTACAAATGTTTCGCGATGGTTAAATTGCAGAAGCTAGTCGGCTTCGCTTACGTGCTGGGCTACCCTCTACGACTCCTTTGGCTAATTTTAGCCAACTACCAGTGCCCACGAGTGGTGCGAGCGTGGGGGTCGATTTCTTATGAATATGTATCTCTTCAAGGCATTCTAACTGGATGTACTCACGCGGCCACGATGGCACACTTGTTACTGCATCAGCTTCTGCTTCGAATGAGGGGCCTCTTTGGCTCAGTCGCGCCGCGCATGCCCATGGGCGACGCGGGATTTCAATGGGCGGGGGAAGACCCCAGACAATATAAGGTTTTGTTCGCGGCTGTCAAATACTTTACGGAAGGTGCGTTTGAGCTGGGATTGGTCATCCAAGCGGCTAAGAGCGGATGTGTTGCGACAAATGCGGCTGCCAAGAAAGTAACCACACCTTTCGTCAAGCGGCTCAGGATCAATATGTATCCTCACAAGCGTCACCCCGGACATGATCTGTCTGGGCCCAAGGCCAAACGCGTGATTGAGAAGAAAAGACTTGTTGGACTGATGGCTAGGAAGCCCAAGCTTCGCGCCCTTGTGAGAGGAGCGAACCACAAAGTCCGAACCTTGTGGAGAACAGGACTGCTACCAGCTGCCGCACATGGAGCAGGAGTGAGTGGCATCACCGACGTTACCCTCAACTCACTCAGATTCATTGCGGCTGTATTCGCGGGAGCGCGCCAACACGTGTCTATCGCAGCTTGGCTTTCCACACAGGCGGACGATTCCTATTACCCGATATATGACGCGACCATCTTGCTAGTTGCCAGGTTTGCCAGCACGATATGGGACAATTGATTGTCAGTTGCCGACCTCCAGAGAGGTTTCTTAGTCATGAGGCGTGATTTTGGAAATAAGCTCACATGGGCCAAGTGCCACGGGCCCATGAGTGCGACTCTGCTTTCGCTTTCAAGAATTGGCTGGGCTATGATGTCTGCACACCAAGTCGTCTATGATAAAGGAACCATGATTTCTCTCCTGCACACGCCGCCCATCGGCCGATGGCAGATGAAACGGGTATTGGCGCACATTCCTGAAGCATTTGGTTCTGAAGAAGTGTGGCGGCGCGGCCTTCGACTTGCAATATTTCGCATCAAGGACGACGTCAGGGGAGGCTGCGCTCGACTACTATCGGGATCCGGATGCTGGCCGCTCTCGAGGAAATGTGCAGCAGGATATCGAGTGACGCCCGCTTGTGATTTCTGCTCGGACCCCAAGGCCACACTAGGACACCAGCTTTACCAGTGCCCAGTTTTATCCCAGCCCCCAGAGGATCTGGATGTAGAGCCCCTTCCCGATGACATTATAGAGCACAGAGAAGCTTTAAGGGGCTCGGGGTACTCTGGATTACAGGCCGACTGGGACACTCTGGAGCTTGCGTATGGGCCCCCTTTTTATTCCCTCAGTGCCCCAGAGATCCCCGAGGCCCCCACGGTTCATTGGGGTGCAACGACGGGGCCCTGGGGCAGGCGCATCTACACCGACGGTTCAGGGCTTGCGAGCTCAAGCCCAGAATTCAGACGGTGTGGATGGGCTGCCGTCGAGGTTGACAAGTGGGGCGTGCCCCACAGGGCCCCCTACGGGCCTTTGCCTGGGCGCCAGGCGGTGCCCCGCTCTGAAAGGCACGCGGCGCTGCGCGCGGTAGAAGTTGCACCCCGAGGGGCCGAAGTGGTCACTGATCACCTCCAGCTCTTTCGCGGAGGGTGCTCGTGGGATCCTGATCTGGCGGCTGCCCGAAATGCGCATGCAGATCTATGGCGCAAGATAGCCGACCGAGCTTCAAGGCGAGGGCCTTCAGAGGCCAGGTTTCCGATGGGCCCCAGCGCACCGAGGACCTGAGGATATACTTTTGTGCACGAGCTCAGACATCCAAGACTACCTTGGAATGTATGGGCAGATTTATCGCCAGGCTAGGTTCGGGCATGCACCAAGTTCCAGATGTTTATGTCAAGGCCGAGAGGACCCAGGTAACAAAAAGCATCAGCTCACCTGGTTTTTTTGTAGCACGTGCCATCCAGATAATGAGCATTGCGGGAGACCAGGTCGAAGCCCCGCATCCCCCCCAGGCAGGCCCCTAGTACGGCGCCGAAGCTATCGCTATTGGAGCATGATCTTTGTTAAGTAGAGGCTCGTGCTGAATGGAGGTGTAGGCGCTGCAGCATGGCAGCGACCACCGACCAGACACTCAAGGGCCTGTGAACGGGGGGAAGTCGTGAATGCAGGTCAACCGCCATTCAGCAATGGCAGGCCAACGTTTTTTTTTTTTTTTTTTTTTTTTTTACAAGATAGCAGAGCAAGGCCTGGTTGTCGGATCTGACTCGACGGCTGCCGCTGGTCCTGCATTGGAGCTTGCTAACGCGATCCTGGGGCCTCTGCCTGGGGCCTCTTCCTTTGAGCCTCCTGGGGGCCTGGGGCCCTCCTCTTCCTCTTCCTGGCCCAGGGGCCCCTCTGGATCGGCCGAAGAAGGCCTCGAAGTTTTTAGCGACCTGCAGCACCGACCTGTACGCAAGGGTAGAATCATCATCTGCCTCGACTGTGCTTGTTTTTTGGTGCTTCCTGATGGCTTTTGTCGGGGGCTTCGACGGACGTGCCGCGGTGTCTCGCAGGTGCAGGCGACACGCAATGGTCACCTCAGGAAGCTTGCTCGTGCGGAGTGCGGCCGACACCCTGGCACTGGTGTCCAGCTCGAGCTCGTGCCCGAGTCTCCTGACCGTGCAAGCGCCATCGCCCAGTGCTCTTCTGTTCCTGCTGCTGCGGCAGCCTCGAGCATCGTTGTGGGTTGTGGTGCTGGGGAGGGAGACTCGGGCTCGTCTGACTAGTATTCTTGGGGCCGCGAATCCTTCGTGGCCCCATTTTTACTGCCAAACAAACTTTGCCTTCTGTCGGCCTGTGCCGTAATGTAGCTGCCGTGCTCCTTGGTGCCTCGCTTGCAGGCGCCAACTGCCATGAGCACGGCCAGGCGCCCAGTCGGTCGCCGTATTCTAGCAGGAGGGTTGGCATCTCTGCCCACCCTCCCGCCATCCAAGGTCGCAGCTATCG
>CAUYUJ010019171.1:516827-521827 GCA_963575745.1 Prorocentrum cordatum | reverse complement strand
ATTTGCGTGCTCTGTCAAGTTCAGCGCGGGGGGGATCGCTGGTGGGCCACCCGGAATGAATGCAAAAAACAGCCCGCCGCAGGCGCCGAATTTTTGGCTTGTTCAGTGAACGTATTTTGGGTCGCGGGTGGGTAGCGGGCTTTCCACCTCCACTTGGAAAGAATTCGCAAACAGCCCGCCGCAGGCGCCGAACATTTTGATTTGTACACTGAGCGCGGATTGGGTCGTAGGTTCTCCACCTGGAACGAATGCAAAAGAAACCCGCCGCAGGCGCCGAATTTTGGCTGGTTCAGTGAACGTAGTTTTGGTCGCGAATGGGTCGGGGGTTCTTCACCTCCTCCTGGAGGGAAACCAACAGCCCGCAGCAGTGGCGCCGAACACTTTGATTTGTACACTGAACGCGGTTTCGGTCGCGGGTGGGTCGCAGGCTCTCCACCTGGAACGAATGCACAAGAAGCCCGCCGCAGGCGCCGAAAATTTTGGGTGGGTCGCGGTGTGGGTCGCGGGTGGGTCGCGGGGTGGGTCGCGGGTGGGTCGCGGGTGGGTCGCGGGTGGGTCGCGGGTGGGTCGCGGGGTGGGTCGCGGGGTGGGTCGTCGGTGGGTCGCGGGTGGGTCGCCGATGCAAAAGAAACCCGCCGCACGCGCCGAATTTGGCTTGTTCAGTGAACGTCGTTTCGGTCGCTTTCCTCCTCCACCTGGAGGGAATTCGAAAACAGCCCGCCGCAGGCGCCGAACATTTTGATTTGTACACTGAACGCGGTTTGGATCGCGGGTGGGTCGCATGCTCTCCACCTGGAACGACTGCAAAAAAAACCCGCCGCAGGCGCCGAACATTTTGGGTGGGTCGCGGGGTGGGTCTCGGGTGGGTCGCGGTTGGGCCGCGGTGGGTCGCGGGTGGGTCGCGGGTGGGTCGCGGGTGGGTCGTGGGGTGGGTCGCGGGTGGGTCGCCAGAGGGGGTCTCGGGGTGGGTCGCGGGCGGATCGCGGGTGGGTCGCGGGTGGGTCGTGGGTTGGTCGCGGGTGGGTCGCGGGGTGGGTCGCGGGTGGGTCGCGGGTGGGTCGCGGGTGGGTGGGTCGCGGGTGGGTCGCGGTTGGGTCGCGGGGTGGGTCGCGGGTGGTTCGCGGGGCGTGTCGCGGGTGGGACGACGACAACAACAAATAACAAACAACAAACAACAAACAACAAACAACAGACAACAAGAACAACAACAACAACAGCAAAAATCCGCATCGCGGAATTCCACTTCAGCCACGCACCCAGGGACAATGAATGACCGTTCGGTTCAGCCCCCTCACCCTGATATAACAAAAATGGGAGGCGACGGTTTTGCTACGATCCCCCGCGGCGGCATCTGCCAACTCGGGGCCAGGGACGTGTTCGCTATATGATGTGATGTTTGTCCACTTGTCACACCCGTCGCCTTCAGAGAGCCGGCCTTTGAAAGTAGGTATTTCTGGAGTCCCAGACTCCAATCTATTTTCAGCGCCTTCCTACTTCAAGGATCGGGTGGATTCACCTTTCCGTCTTCTTTAGGGGGCGGGGGGACACCCAATCTATTCAACGCCTTCCTATACGTAAGGGCTTCGCCCCATGCCGCCGGCCCCCTGTCTCGGATAATGGGAGATGCAAAAGCTAACTCATGAGGTCTGGGAGCCGCCGTGAAGCAGTGTCGGGAGCTGTTTGTTTTTCGACCTTGACCCTACGGATCTGCGTGAGGGGTGCCCGGTCCATCAACAAGGAACAGCAAGCAGCAAGAAGTCAACGCGGAACAGTAAGCTGCAAAGAAGCAGAAGTGTAAACAGTGGAAATTGGAAGCTGCAACTGGTGCAGGAAAGTGCGAACCTACAGCCTGGTGGCCCCACAAGGGGGCCTGCGGACTGCATGTTTCTGCCCACTTCTTCCGACCGATGGGTATTGTACGCTGTCCTGTGCCCTTTTCTGACGCGGAGCCCCACGGGACAGGGCCCAGATGCCTCGGTGCACGTGCGCGCGGTGCCCCCCCCCGCTGGACGCGACCCTCGACCACCGTCGGCGTTGTCCTGTGCCCTTTTTTTTGATGCGGAGCCCCACGGGACAGGGCCCAGATACCCCGTGCACGTGCGCGCGATTCCCCCCCCTTTGGGACGCGACCCTTGACGAACGAACAACACGCACCCATACCCATAGGGAGGACGGTGGGGGCTATGGGTGCGTGTTGTCGGATGGGGCTCCCCGCTCGAACGGGAGACTCCCCCGTGGTCCGACGACCCGCACCCATACCCACAGCAAGTCCTCCTCCAGCCGACCCCCCATATGGGTGTGGGTATGGGTCCAGATACCTCCGTGCACGTGCGCGCGGTGCCCCCCCCCCCCCCTGGACGCGACCCTCGACCACCATCGACGAGGTCGCGGGCGGCGCCCGCGGCCAGGGCCTAGATACCTCCGTGCATGTGCGCGCGGTTCCCCCCCCCTTTGGGACGCAACCCTCGACCACCGTCGACGATTTTCGCGGGCGGCGCCCGCGGGCGACGGCTGCGGCGACCGACCGCGGCGGCCCCCGCCAGCGGCCTGGACGCGACCGTCGACCACGGTGCGCCGGGCGCCCGCGCGCCGCCGCCGGGCCTGTGGACCCCGGGCTGCCGCAGGCCTGCCGCGCGCGCGGCCCCACGCGCGCGCCCGCCTCCCTCGCGCGCGCGCGCGCGGCCGCGGCGGCGGGGCCGCCGGGTTCCGCGCAGAGGTCACTCAGGAGGGAAAAAAATCACACAGACACAGACACAATGAATCGTCGATTTCCCAGAAAGTATTGGAAAATATGGGAAGTGGGGCGGGGAAAACAAAAACCCAGAAAATATTCAAAATATGGGGAATCTGGTTACTTGTGTCTATTTATTTGTGTGTTCCAGCTCCCTTTCAGTCACTCCCCTCCAGAGCAAGGGTGCCGCTTGGCATCGCTCGGACGTGTGCATTTTTCCTTCGGCGAGGACCATCGGGGAGCATCCTTGATCGTTTGGCGAAGAAACCACGCACGAAGCCGAACAAAAAGCACAGGGAATGGACGTCCGAGCGATGGCAAGTGCCCTCTTGTGTGTCTCGGGTCGGACGAGATGGGGGGGGAATGGGAAAGGGGGGGGGGTGCGAAACCTGCTGCGCGCAGCCGGTTTCGGCGTCATCGAGGGGCCCGTTCCTCGATGCTGTAGCCGCCCGCCTCCGGCGCCGGGAGGCGCCGGGAAAATCAGCTACGTGAGCTGATTCTCAAACCCCCCCTTTGCTATCCGCCCCTTTCGCCCGTCCCAAGTGTCTTGTGTTTTACATACCCGTGTCCTGCCTGCACTCTTGGGGCGAGGTGGTCCTCGGGTGCGTCCTGCGTCCCTGGGCGTGTCCCCTCCAGTCGAGCTCGGCCGGACATGCAGGTGGCCCAGAATCGGCCACGCGCAGAGGGGGGTGGTCAGGGGGAGGGGGGGGTGGGTTCTTAGAAGCACCGCTGCTTCTTAGAAGACGCGGGCCTTGTCTGTAGACGTAATGCCTGCGGCCTCTAAGAAGCAGCCTCAAAAGAAGCCTTCCCCCTCCCCCTACCCCACTCTGCGCGCCGCCAAGTCTCGGAGCCTGCTGGGGAGTCCGAGGTGACTCAGCACTGCATGGTTCCGGCCAGCAAGAAGGGGGGAAGAGCTTCGAGATTTTGGGTTCGAGAAGGTCTCCTGCCTGTTTCGGTCTCCAGGGACCCTTCTCGGGTTCTGGGTGTGTCAAACATGGGTTCGAGTATTAGAACCGCACCAGATGGACCCCAGGAGAGGTCCGGGGACAGATTTCGAACGGACTGGCCTTCACCCCCGCCCCTCTTGACCGACTACCTCGGAACCCAACCAGCCCTGACCCACTGGCCCGCCTCCAATGTGGGGCCGTTCTGCGGGCCGCAGTACAGTCGGACCAAGGTATAAGATCGAGGTTGGTTCGGGGAGGGTACCCTAATCTTGTTCGTGTTTGTTGGATGTTTCTTGTGCATCCTGGGGAGGGTGCCCTAGGATGTTCTGTTTGTTTTGGTCGACGGAGGGTCTCATGTTCTTGAATGTGTTCTGTCCTAGGTCCGACTGTAGCTCATCCACCCTGCTGAAACTGGCAGCTCCGCAACGGATAACCCTGCAGAGTCTCCTTCGTTTTATCAGTGCTATGGGGACGAGCGTTCTTACCCTGTCTCTGCTGGATGCGTGGCCGAAGTCCGAAGTGGTGCTCGAAGATGCGGATTGCCTTCGTTATCATTCCTACCGTCGCCGTCGTCCCGCCACGTGACCTACCAGCTTGTGACCTCCCCTCCCCACTCGACCCATTCGTGACCCGACCCATACCCGCAACCCGCCCGGGGACGCCGACGGCGAGACCCCAAGTGTTTCGAAGAGGCAAACTTGGCATCGCTCGGGCGTGCGCACTTTTCCTCGGCGAGAGCCACCGAGGAGCATCCCGGGCCGCCGTGGGGAACAACACACGCGCGCGAACTCGAACCACACACACGGGGGATGGACGCCCGAGCGACGGCCAGAGCACGTCCACGCCCGCGGCGGGCTGCCTTCGCCTGGGCCCGGGGGAGCACCGCTGCGCGCCCCCCCCCCCGCGAGAGACAAGGAGGGCCGGCTGACGGCCCGCCGCCCCCGCGTGCTCAGCGATGCCCGGGAGACCTGCGGCTCAGAGCCCTCTCGGGAGACCCCTTGGAGACCTCGACGGACCTCGGGGCACCCAGCCGGACCGAGACTTGCGGTGGGGGCGTGCATCGAGAAGCCGTCTGATTTTTTTGTCCGAGCATGCTGGGTTTCTTTGCGCCGCGCGTTGCGCGGTGCCTTCCCGCAGCCGTCGCAGCCCTCCGGTGCACTTCGCGCGCGGGTTTTCAGGGTTGGGTTTCTTGCGAAGGCTTTTTGCGGCCGCGCCCGCACTGTGCTGTAAGATCGAGGTCGTTTCGGGGAGGGTGCCCTAATGTTCTTCGTGTTTGTACGGCGTTCCTTTGGAGAGGGTATACATCCATATAATGTTTATGT
>CAUYUJ010019171.1:421827-511827 GCA_963575745.1 Prorocentrum cordatum | reverse complement strand
GGCGAGAGCATTTTGAAAACAGCCCTTTCCATCCTTGAAGCTGCTGTAAATTTCAAGCTTCAGGATCATCAGTGCAGCCAGGGAAAAGATCGGGGATCCAGGCCCCGAGGATATTTTCGAGACAGGATGTGGAGGCAGAGGAGGTGGATGAGGACCAGTTGCGTGAGGTACCGCTGGGCCACGGCCGAGGCCAGGTGCAACTAGGAGTTCACGGCACGCGTCTTTGGGAAAGATGCCGGAAGAGCCAGGCCCAGGAGCAATGTCGGTGAGAAGTCAGGTCCGCACCTGTCATCGACCAGGCCGTCGGGCTGGGCGCTGGGGTTGGAGTCTCTACTGTGCTGGTCCTGGGCCTGTTCTCGAAGAGTATTCATGAAACGCCGCCGTCGGGAAGTCGTCGTCGTCGGCGCATCACGCAATGATTCATTCTCTGGTATCCGAGGGCCTGACCTTCCATGAACTGACGGGCCTGTTCTCCTCCACCACCACCATAAGTTGGAGAGGGAGGGGGTCCTCCTCCTCCTCCTACTCCTCCTCCTCCTCCCACTTATGGTGGTGGTGGTGGAAAATAGGCCCATCACGAGCAGACGCACTCGGGTGGGTTCCCTGCGGCGGCACGTCGCCGATGTGCCGCAATTGCTCCCCGATGTTCGCCCTCCTCCCGCTCGCCCCGTGGCGGCGGGCCCGGCGTCGCTCCCCGGGGCGCGGGGGCACGGCGCCTTCTCGGGGGAGGGTCACGGCGCCTGCCTCGGGCTGACCGTACCTCGCGGGGGCTTCCGCGCGCCACGGAGAGCGAGTGCGAGCACTGCACGCAACGAGCGCCCAGCGACGACCGATGACTGCCGCCCACGGAGCGCCGCGCGAGGGAGGTGCACCGCGCCCGCTCTGCGGCGCCACGGGGGTGACCGAGGGCTTCGTGAGCGGTTGCTCACCTCGGCGGCGAGCGAGGGGGGGAAGTGAGAAGGAGAACGGCTTCTCAGGAGGCGGCGGGGCTTCTCAGAGGCCCACTGGCCTTCTGAGAAGTTGCCTGCGTCTGGGGGGCGGGCCGAGGACACCTCTCAGAAGGCACGGGGACTCCCAAGCCCTCTGAGAAGCCCCGCCCCTTCTCCGTTCCCCCCCTCGCTCGCCGCCGATAACCTCCCTTCCCAGCCGGCGCGCAGGTTGCCCTCCCGGGCGGATGCCGCCGACGCTGTCGTGGACGGTGCGCCCGCGGCTCGTGCCGCGTCGGCGCGGCGACGCGGCCCCAGCGCGGGCGCTCAGAGTTGGCCGCCCCCGGTGGCCCGGACTCGGCCGGCTTCGCGCCCCTGGAAGGCTGCGCGACGCGTCGAGGCCGAGCGAGCCGTGCGGCTCCGGGAAGCGGGGCCGACGTCGCCGCGGCACGACGCCGCCGTGGACCTGCGGTTGCGCTGGTCGGAGGCGAGCCCTCCCCTACTGCCGTGTTCGCCCAGCGCTCCCCCTGGGCGCCTGTGAGAGGCTGGCCCGTTGTACAAGCTCCCTGCAGTCCCTGGCGGTTTTTACGGGACATTGTCTGGCCTGTTCGTGCCGCAATGCCCTTCGTAGACTGTCGGGCGCTCTCGGGTTTCCTCGGTCTTCGACCGCGACTGCAGGTCTAGGAACACTCGAGGGCGCCCAGGATGGATTGACAATGCGCCCGATCTCTTCCCCATCATGGGATCTCTCGCTGCTGGCCCATGACACTCTGTGTGACCTGAGCGCTGCCGATCGATGTCCAGAGGAAGGCGTCGGAGGAGGACGACGAGGAGGACCGGGGGATGACGAATGCCGTCAGAGGGTCGCGAGGAGGTCGAGGTGGAGCAACAGCAGGAGGGCGAGGGGCGAGCAGGGAGGAGGGAGCGTGATGAGGAGGAAGCGCAGGAGGACGAGAGGGATCGGGCGGGGGAGGAGGGGGAGAGGAGGAGGAGGAGGAGGAGGAGGAGGAGGAGGAGGAGGAGGAGGAGGAGGAAAAGAGTACGGCTTGTCGCCAAAGTCCGAGCCGCGCAAGAGGACACGCAGGAGGAAGAAAAAGGGGGAGGAGGTGTGTGGAGGAGGAGTTTGCAGATCAGGAGGAGGCCACGGCTTGAGGAGGAGGAGGCGGAGGAACAGCAGAAGGAGTTGGACGACGAGCGGGAGGAGCAGCAGCAGCAGCCGGAGCTCGTGGCTCTCCCACGCCACGCCTCGCGGTGGCCCCGCCTGCACCGAGGCTCGGGCCCCCCCTCCGTCGGGTCGATGCTGCAGCGCCTGGAGTTCCAGGCCGCGGGTTTGCGCGGGGTGCTGGCCAGCGCCAGAAAAAGGAGAGATACCTGGATCCGCATACGGTGTGTTGGACTTTCTGTTTTGAGTTGGTCAAAGTTCCGTTATGTATGTGCGTATGTATGTATGCATGCACGTATGCATGCATGGAATACACGCATGCGCACATGCACACATGCATACATGCATGCATACATGTATGTATGTATGTATGTATGTATGTATGTGTGTATGTATGTATGTATGTAGGTATGTATGTATGTATGTATGCAGGTATATATGTATGTATGTTTGTATACATATATACATGTATATGTGTATACATGTATGTATATATATATGTATGGATGTGTCTGCATGTATGGATGTGCGTATATGTGTATATATATGTATGGTAGGTTATGCGTGTGTGTGTATGTATTTGTGTATGTATGTAAGCATGCATTCATACACGTGTACATACATGTATGCATGTATGTGTGTATGTTTGTACATAGGTATGCGTGTATGTATGTATGTATGTATGTGTGTGTATGTATGTGTATGTGTATGTGTACATGACTGTATATATGTAGGAATTTATTTATGTGTGTATGCATGTATGCATGTATGCATCCATGCATGGCTGTATGCATGCACGTATGTAGACATGTAGGTGTGTGTGTGTGTGCATGCACTCATGTTTGTGTGTGAGCACGGAAATATGCATGCATGTATGCATGTATGTATGTGTGCCTGTATGTCTGTGCATGTGTGTATACATGCATATATGTAGGAATGTGCGTATGTATGTATGTATGTATGTATGTATGTATGTATGAATGCTTGCATGCATGCATGCATGCATGCATGCATGTGTGTACGCATGCATGTATTCATGTGTGTATGCACGTGTATGTACGTATGACTTCGTATGCATGTATGTGAGTGTAGGTGTTTGTATATGTAGGCGTGTATGTATGTATATACGTATGTATGTGTATGGTTGTATGTATGTATGTGTGTATGTATGCATGCATGCATGTATGAATGCATGTATGCATGCATGCATGCATGTATGTATGTATGCATGTATGCATGTATGTATGTATGTATGTATGTATGTATGTATGTGTGTATGCATGCTTTGTGTAGATGTTTGTACGTACATATATATATACATGTCTGTATATATATATATGCATGCATGTAGGTCTGTATGTATGTATGTATGCTGGTATGTATGTATGTACGCATGTATGTATGTATCTATGTATATATGTATCTATGTATGTATGGTTGCCAGCCCTTTCATGCAGCTGTGGTGTCCTTGGGAATGTTTTCTCGCCAGAGTCTTCGTCTCCCGTTCTGCAGCCTATTGCGAAGGTCTTTCGGCCGGTGCCGCCGACTAACAGAAGACGATGTGGGTCAGAGTCCTCAGGGATGTTTCGTAGGGTCTCCTAGGAGCGCTCCCTGGGGCCTAGGGGGGGGCGGTTTGGGAGCCTCTTGGGAGCCAATGGAGGGCCTCTCTGGAGCCACTTTGGGGCCTCCTGGGCTTCCTGGGGCCGTCTCTGGGGCCTCTTGTGGCGGTTTTGGGTTCCTCTTGGGCCGTCTTGGAGCGTCAAAAAAGCGACGAGGTATTTTTCTTGCCAGACTCTCATTCTCCCGTTCCGCAGTCTATTGTGGGTTTCACCTTGAGTCCGCCAAGGACGATGGCGCTACTGAAGTGCACCTAGCTTTTTGAGAAAAGTCAAATTCAGAAAACTATTCGTGGGGGCCCAAACGGTATGGTGAGTCAGTGGGAATTCGGAGTGACCGCACGAGTTTGGGACTTGGGTCGTTCTCCGAGGACGTCTCCAGCGACCGGGGCCTCCGAGATCTCCAGACGGTGCGGTGACTGACCGCGCGGGGAGGTCTCTTGGGATTCTGAGGTCACACACAGTTTACGGGCCCCCGACCGATGCCGATGCCCTCGTCACCATGGCTGGATTATCCTTGGAATGCAGGTGATGAACCGAAGAAGACGGGGTCGATCGCGCCGACATTCGCGCGTAAGTTTCCCGCGCAAGGTCGCGCGTGAGCTCCCTCGTTTACAGCGTGAGGTGCCACGTTGGCGGCCCGCGGAACGCACCCCGTACTCTGGGTGGGATATTAATCGAGGGGTGGGCGACTAGTTAACCTTTCGACGGAGCTTGCCCATCTCCCCACCCTCCTCCACCTCCTCCTCCTTCTTTTCCCCTCCTCCTCCACCTCCTCCTCCTCCTCCTGTCCTCCTCCTCCTCCTCCTCCTCCTCCTCCTCCTCCTCCTCCTCCAACCCCCCATCCACCCGTTCTGACAGCACGTCCCCAACCCCCCCAGCGGATCCAAGGGGGGGCGATTATTACACCATCCAGAGTATGTCTTCATGCGGAAGACCCGTTTCTTTTTGTCGTTGACGTCCGGATGCGCCCCAGGAGAGGTCCGTGGAGTAGCGGGATCGACATTTTTTCGTTATCCCAGGGTGCGGGTGCCTGTGCGGATGGTGCCCCCCTCTTCCTTTTGTCCGTCTTGGCCAGTCCTCCAGCCCTCCCGAAGCCGGGGAGCTGGGGCCAGAGCAGATGGGCTCGGCGGGTCGTCGCCGCATCGCCGATGCATCTGCCCCAGGGTGCCGGAGCGGGAGGTGCCTCCTCGTCCTCCCTCGTCCTCCCGGGCCGTGCCTCCCGGCCGCCCAGGGCCGGGGCCCGGGCAGGTGCCGGGCCAGCGGCTCGGCGCGCCGCATCGCCGCGCGCGGCGGCCGTGCGGCGCGATCCGGAGGCCGGCTTTCTCCGGCCCGGCGTCGCCAGCGCATCGGCGATGCGGTACAGCCAGGCCGAGGCTTCTAAGAAGGCCCGCGGCTTCTAAGAAGCAGCCTCCTTCTGAGAAGCCTTCCCCCCTCTCCCTACACCCCTCTGCGCGCCGCCACGACCAAGGGGGGGCAGCGAGGGTTTCAGAAAGGGGCCCTTGAGGGCCCCCCAAAGGGGCCCTTCGGGGCCCCTTTTCAGGTGGACCGATGTCTCCGATCGAGGTCGGTTCGGGGAGGACACCCTCGTGTTCTTCGTGCCTGTTGGCCGTTCTCGCGCGTCCTGGGGGAGGGTACCCTCGGGATGGTCTGCGCGTGTGTGTGTGTGTGTGTGTGTGTGTGTGTGTGTCTTCTGGCCGGCAGAGGGTCTCGTGGTCTTGAGGGTTGTGTTTCTGGTTGTGGTCCGGCTGTAGCCCCGTCTTCTCTGGCCCCATATGGGAGGCCTCGGGTCGCCTAACGCCGCTCTTCGGTGCGTACCGTAGGCGCCCCTCGTCGTCGTCTGCGACGGCGTCGTGGTCGCGGTCGTGGTCTTGGCGCGAATGAGTGGAGCGGAGCGGAGCGCCACTCGAGCGAGCTTGCCGGCTGCTCGGCCTTGTGCAGGGCATGGGTCAACAGTCCATCTACCAGCCAGACTGTTCCGTATTATATATGAGCAGAATTGGGAAACTCGGAAACATGCATTAGCTCTCAACTCGGAGAGGGAGCGGAAGGGGGGAGGGGGGGAAGAAGGGGGGGGGAGAGGGGAAGGGGGGGAGAGGATGGAGGGGGGCAGCGAGGGCTGCAGAAAAGGGGCCCTCGAGGGCCCGCAAAGGAGTCCCTGAGGGCCCCGAAGGGGGGCTCCAATGCCCGAAAACAGGGCAACACTTTCGTCCCTCCCTTTCTGATCGCCCCCCCAGCCATTCGCGCCCAGATGGTCGTGGTGCTCCGCTCGGGACTTGCTTCCCTCGTGCGGTGACCACCACCACCACCACCTCTGTCTGGAGGTGGCCCTTTGGAGGCCGCTCTCTGCTGTGCCTCCAGAGGGTCCTCCTGCGTTTTTTTTTTTGCTTTGTTTTTTACGTTGGGCGTCGCTTGCTGACCGTAGCGGGTAACCTCCTGCCCCTCCTCCTCTTCCTCCTCCTTCTTGCTCAACCTTTTCTCCTCCTCCTCCTCCTCCTCCTCCTCCTCCTCCTTCTGTTCCTCCTCTTCCTCCTCCTCCTCCTCCTCCTCCTCCTCCTCCTCCTCCTCCTCCTCCCCTTCCTCCACCTTCTCCTTCTCCTGCTCCTCCTCCTCCTCCTCCTCCTCCTCCTCCTCCTCCTCCTTCTCTTCATCACCCCTTTTCCTCCCAGCTTCCCTCCGTGTCCGTATGACTTCGTCACTCCTCCCTTCCTGGCTCCTTCCCTCCCTGTCCATATGACTTCATCGCTTTCCCACCCCGTTCCCGCCTGCCCAGTTCTCCTCATCACGGTGCAAGATCGCGATTGTTTGTCCTCCAGTCTGTGTGCTTAGTGCCTCTGGATGTTCCTGTTTTGGGACTTGGGTCGATTCGAGGACGACATGGGCGGACGGGCATAGGGAGAAGGCCGACGAAGAGGGATTATGATGATAGTGCTGTTGATGATGATACTGATGATGATGATGATGATGATGATGATGATGATGATGCTGATGATGATGATGATGATGATGATGATGATGATCGTGATGGTGATTGTGATGGTGATACTAATGATGATGTTGATGATGACGATGATGATGATGATGTTGATGATGCTGTGGCGGATGATGATGCTGCTGATGATAATTATGATGATGAGAATGATGACGATGATATTGATGATGATTATGATAATGCTGCTGATGATGATGATGAATTAGGAGGAGGCGTTCGAGGATGAGGAGACGGAGGAGGAGGATCAGGAGGAAGGGGAGGGGAAGCAGCAGGAGCAGCAGCAGCAGCAGGGACGAGCGAAGCAGAGCAGTCACATGATAGGTCTTTCGATGCAGCAGCTGGATCAGGTGGGATCGTCCGTGCATTGCCTGACAGGTCTGAGACGACCCAGACTGCTTCGCATTAGTGAGCGAGCCGATCCATTTCCGAATGTTCGAATGGTTGCAGAAGGTAAGGCGAGCTCGCACCGCATGGATGTAAGGTTTCCCGGGTGGATGCATGAGTGTATGGATGTATCCACAGACGGATTCACGGGCCGACGGATGAACGAACGCGTGAAGGGGGGAACAGGTGCATGATCGATTTTACGAATGGTCGAGGATGGGAGGGCATACAATGGAGTCGGGAGTGAAGGAATGAAGGCACGAGTAACAAATCATGGTTGCACGAACGCATGGGCGAACGAGTGGCCTGGCGGACGAATGCAAGAGGACGTTGTGTGTGTGTACATTGCGCACCCTGGACCTCTCTTGGTCGCAAGGGTGGTTGGAGTGGCGGGCGCAAGTGTTCCGCGGACAACATAATACGCGTGCACTGTGTTCTCGAGGCGTCGTTGATCCTCGACCCAGGAACTGGTACAGTGCATAGTTCTTGCGGCCCTCCCAGACCTCCCAGCCGAGAAGCGATGCACTGTGCCGCGCTACAGCGGGACCCCAAGGGAGTCCAAACATGGCCGATCTCGTGTGGGTGTGCCCCAGCTTGGCGCCGGGCAGGTCGGGGCGCTCTTCGAGCTCATGGACGCGCACTCCTCCAGGGACGTCGCCGACGACTCCGTCGCAGAGGTCGGGTTTGCTCAAGTGCGGCCGTCTTTTGGCCTGCACAGAGGGGTTGGGCGCAGCAGGGATGACGAGGCGCAGCCGACGCAGCCAGTGCGACGAGTCTTTGGAGCAGAGGGCTCCCGCCCTCTTCCTACTTCGCTGGGGCCCCCTTCCGTGCCCCTCCCCTCCCAACGTGCCTCCTGCCCCACACACCCCACAGCAGGAGGAGGAGGAGGAGGAGGAGGAGGAGGAGGAGGAGGAGGAGGAGGAGGAGGAGGCGGAGAAGGAGGACGAGGAGAAAGATGGAGGAAGAGGGCGGGGGGGGGAGGGGGGGGAAACACAGGCTCCGCTCAGCCCCTTCCCAGGGGGGGGGGGGGGGCGGCTCTTCCTCCCAGCTCCGCTCTCGAGGGCAACTGCGGGATCCCGACAGCGTTCTCCCCGAGGCCAGGATGGAGAAACGAAGCGCTCAACCGACGGACCCTCGGTCGACTCTCCAACGATCGATCGATCGGTCGGCCCTCGATCGACCCGCCACTCGGCTACACTGGAGGGTGACCCTTCACCAGAGTGACCTTTGGTGCGGGCCCCCTTTGGGCCACGCGATCGCTGAACGCGAGGCGGCCGCAGCGGCTTGGGCGCTTGGGCTTGTTCCCCCCGCGCCCCTCCGACGCCGAGCGCCCCACGGGCCTCTTGCGCGCAGCCGGCGGCTTCTCTGCCGAACGATCAGCCGACCCTCCCTCCGCGCGGGCCCCGGGCGGCCCGGGCGCCCCTCGGTCGCTCCTCCAACTACAAGAAAGCTCCACCGACCGACCCTCGGCCGATCCTCCAGGGCTCGATAGATCGGTCGGCCCTCGATCGATCCCCCGACCCCCCGCAGAGCGATCGATCGACACGGGCCCTCCCTCCCCGCGGGCCCCAGGCGGCGACCGGGGGCCGCGGGGCGCCCCCAGCCCGCCCGGGGCCCCCCTCCGCCGCGCGCGCGCGCCCCCACCCCCCATGCGGCGGCGCGCGGGCAGCGCTCGGCCGCAGCGCGCGGGCGCCCGGGCCCCGGCGGCGATCGCCGCCGCCGCCGCGGCCGCCGCTCGCCATGAGGCCTCAGAGGCAACGTTTGGGGGGATCAATTTAGGAGGCTGTTTTTTTTGCTCGGGGTCCAGCGATCACCCGGGTTGTCGGCCCGCCCGCCCGCCCCACCCCCGTCCCCTCGGATAACGTGGCCTTGTCGGTTGCGCGGGGTCGAAGGGGGTTCGCAGTGTGGGCGCGCGCGACGCGCGAGCGGACGCGGGGCTGCGCAAGTCGAAGAGGTCAAAGTTTCGGCCATCGCCTCCCCCATCCCCCGCCCCCAGCGAATTACCCAGGTTACCGCAGAAACGTTAAGAATATCTTTGGGTTCACGGGGTATGTATTGAGCCCCCGGTCGCCCACTGATGCCCGTCACGGGCCCGATAGCCCACCCTGCCCTGGAACGTGAGGTTTCGCGTTGGGCCCGTCGCGGATCCATCGGAGACGTACCGTTG
Source organism: Prorocentrum cordatum (assembly GCA_963575745.1). Taxonomy (NCBI): domain Eukaryota; class Dinophyceae; order Prorocentrales; family Prorocentraceae; genus Prorocentrum; species Prorocentrum cordatum. The sequence goes on along the minus strand of CAUYUJ010019171.1, from coordinate 502,580 downwards.
ATTACAGGTCGATGTTCCCCCCTCTGTGCGACTCCCACTGCCGTCGCTCGCCACGATCCAGGCTCTCCAGGTGCGGTCCGAGTGGATGTGGTCGGATGATCGCCCCGCATCGCCGAGGCTTCGGCGATGCGGCTCGATGTGGAGCCCGATGTTCTTCACGCTGACGGCGCTGAGGCGTCGCTGACGTCGACGATGCATGGGCGATGCGGCGCGATCCTCTGGCCCCATCTGTGTATTCGGACCATTCGGGAAGCCTCCGCGCGAAGCAGACGGGTCCTGAGGGGCAAACGGGACCTGAGCTTTTGCGCCGTTTTGGGCTCTCGGAGCCGTCGAGGAGCGCCTCGGGATGAAGCTCCGGTCCTGGGGAAGGCCCCGGACCCCAGGGCCCGTTTACCTCCGGGCACGCTCCATCTCGTGCTCCGTCGCCGTCGCCGCCGCCGCCGCCGTGCTCGAAGGTTTTCCGTTGGTTCTTCCCATTGGCCCCCCCGGGGGCGCGACGTCGCTCTGCGCGTGGCAGTCCGGGCCAGAGCGCTGCTGCCCTCCTCTCCACAGGGAGCGCGGGGCGGGAGCGCGGGGAGGGCCGCGCACGCGGAGGGGCGCGGGGCGCGGAGGGGGGCGCCCCGGGCGCTCGTCTCGCCTCGGCGTGCCGCCCAGCAGTGCCAGGGCCGTCCCAGGCGGCCTCTGGAGCCCAAAGGATCGATCGAGAGGTTCGAGGCTCGAGCAGGTTCGCAGGCGTCCTTTCGGGCCGAACGGAAGGGGGGGATTGGGAAAGGGGGGGTTACGAAATTTGCTGCATGCAGCTGGTTTCGGCCCCACCGAGGGGCCCATTCCTCGATACATGGGCGCCTCCCGGCGCCTGGAGGCGCCGGGAAAATCAGCTACGTGAGCTGATTCTCAAACCCGCCCTTTGCCATCCCCCCCTTTCGCCCGGCTCGATCCTTGGGACCTTGCTCAAGGGAAGGAAAACCACCCGGACCCGAGAATTGGCGTCCACCAAACGGCCCCATGGGCGCTTACTGAGCAGCCCTACCCTGTTCGATCCCTGCATTGGGTGCGTTCGCCTACACGGCTTCGCGTGGCGGGGTGGTTCTGCTGGGGGTGGATGGTTTGCCCTCTGCTCGCTACTCGCGGGGGTCCGCGGGTCCCGGCTCGAGACCCTGGGGGTCCCAGCCTGGGACCTCCATAGGGGCGGCAAAGAGGGGGGTGATGACTAGGGGGGGCATATCATGGCGGGGGCCATGATATTTCCTCAGGTTTCATGGCGCCTCTTCTTGTTTCATTACGTCCCTGGCCCCCCCGCTGGGCCGCGCACATGCCGCCGGTCATGATTTGCACCCCCCCTTTTGGACACCCCCCTCTTGGCCGCTCCCGACTATAGGGGCTGCCAGAGATCGGTCCGGGAGGAGAAACGGCCCAGGATGGACCCAGGGAGGGGTCCAGGGAGGCATTTTGAGCGGATCTCCGTCTCCGTCGGGTCTCCGTCTCCGTCGCCGCCGTAAGCACAACAGAGTCGTTGCCGAAGTCCTCCTTGCCGCCGCCGTCGTCCTGATCCTCCTCCTCAAGATCCTCCCCCTCGTTCTCATCCTCCCCTCGATCTCATCCTCCCTTCGCCGCCGTCCTCGCGGTTTCCCTCCCGATCCTCAGCCTCCTCGAAGTCGTCCTCCCTCCCGCCATCCTCCTCGCCACGCTTCGTGCGGGATCGTCGCATCCGTTCAACTCCCCGAGCCTTTTCTCCCCCTAGCGTTAAGGGTAGCCTGTCCCTCTACAGGAGGAATGTTCAAAGATAGTCAGAAAATAGTATGGGGACCCTTGTCTGACTATTGTCTAACAACGTTTGAATCGTTTGTGATCATTTTTATTTTTCCTCCTGAATCCGCCTGTAGGAGGGCATGCCCGACCTAACCCTAGCGAGGAGAGTAAAAGGGGGTTCGGGGAGTCGTGGGAAAGAAGGAGCGTCACGACAAAAACTGCTGCGCTCAGCCGATCTCGGCCCCTGCGGATGATCCTTCCCTGCCCCTCGCCCCCCCCCTCTCCCTCCACCACTGCCCCCTCCCTCCTCCCCGCCCCTCTTCTCCCTCGCTCCCCTCGCCTCACCTCCCCCGCCTCTCCCTCGCCTCCAGGTGGGCGCCCGGCATCCGTTCGTGTGCCCGCTCACCATGGGGCCAGTCCTCCTTTCCACCCCGCCTCATGGTCCTCCGCCGGCCCCCCCCCGCCCGTCTCGCTGACTACTTCCGCCCCAAGAGGGCGGTGCAGCGCGGGCACGGGAGCCGGCAGTCCGCGCACGGCACCTTTGACTGCTGTGCGGTTGCTCGCGCACCGCCTGGTGCAAGGCGACCCGATCTGACCTGACCTCATGGTCGTGCGGAGTACATGCGCCCGCCTTTCGGGACGCAGCGAAATGATGGGAAGGTCGGCTGCTTGCAAAACCGTGCCTTCGTGGACAGGATCCCTGCGAAACCGACTTCCCCCACGAGCTATCCATCCCCGCTACCCCCCCCCCCGCTCATCCCTGCCTCCCCTCCATCTGCCTCCCCGTCGCCGCCGGCGCGCTCGGCATCCACAGGCGCGACGCATCGGATGCTGCAGCACCATCCCCTCTTTTTTTCCCCTCTCCTCCTCCCGCTCCCCTCCCCTTCCACCTTCTGCCCCGCCCCTCCTTCCTCCCTGTTAGTTTGTCTCTCTTATCTCGGATGTTGTCTCTCCTATCTGTCTGCTGCTGCTTTTATGTATCTAGCAGGTATAACTAAGAGTGCCAGTTGAGTTGAGGACGGCGGACTGCCATTCCCATCGTTCGACGACGACGACCGTCGCCCCGGGCCGAGATGGCGGGCGGCGAGTGGCGCCGGCAATTGCGCAGGGGCCAGCGGTGCTAGATCTGATGGGAGAGGATGATCCTGGGGGGGCCTGTCCACGGGTTCGGCGTCGCTCGGGCGTCTGCCGTCCTGTCTCGGCGAGGGCCATCGACCAGCACCCTGGCTCATCGAGCCAACAAAAAACGCGCGACACCAGAACACGCACGGGGAGGGGACGTCCGAGCGATGGCAAGAGGGGGGTTGTCCGCTGGGGGTCTGGACCCGTGTGGGGTTCTCACAAGGATTATCCGGGGCGCGTTTTCTTGCCAGCGCGCGCACATGTCCTCAGCGTACATGCCATCAAGAGAGCGGCACAACCAGGAGGGGGGATAGGCTCAGAGGGGGGGCACATCCACCAACAATCGGCCGTTCATCGCCGACAAGGGCCCGATAGCTCAGACAACCCAGGAACGAACCGATTTGTTATCGGGGGCATATCGCCGATCGCCGATCTATCGGCGGTGTATTGCCGATTCCAGCTCGATGTTCGCCCTGCGCAGGTGGCTTCCCAGGCGAGCACCCTTCACTGATGTTGTCAGTTGCACGCAAGAACGACCCTCTGCCAGGGTGACCTGGGTTGCGGGCACATTGCGGGTCCCCGGATCGTTGACTGAGATGACATGGCGCCCCCCCAGCAGCCGCGCACCATGAAGGTCAGCTTTTGCCTGGGGTCAATATCGCCTGCAGCCGATCCTTTTTTTCCGTTTCCGCTAATTCTTGTTGTTGATGCTGTTAACCCAGAGCGGGCGATAATGAAGTCTACCCCCTTCTCCCTATTCTATTTGTTTGATCCCCGTCCAACACGATTTAATCGCGGATGGGGGTCGCGCAGGCCAAATTTTATCATCCACGGGGAAAGTTGCGAATCGAAGTCGTTTTCATTTCATGCTGAATCGCAGCAGCATCAAAAAAAACGCCGCGCACGGCCATGGTAGTTTCACCACACCAGTTTCCGCAATCACGGGCGTGTGGCAGGGCTGTTGGGATTTTCACTAGTTCAGTTTGACCGCGTTACGAACGCGCGGCAGGGCAATGAGGCTTTCATTTTCCTAGCCGTTCCCGGGTCAGGAACGTGTGGCAGCAACGTCGTTAATCACGAGCCCCGAGATCTCTCGAATGAGCTTTCTACCGGGCGCCCAGGATCACCATCATTACCGTCACCGTACGTCATCATCATCACCCCGGGTCCCCGGGGTATGATCATCGCCCGCGGCCGGTTATCGCTTTATCTTTGTCGCCGATTACGGTCGGATCGAGGCAGAAGATCGAGGTCGGCTCGGGGAGGGTACCCTCATGTTCATCGTGTTTCTTGGGTGTTCTTGTGCGTCCTGGGTGAGAGTACCCTCGATCGTTCTTCAGTTTGTCTGGCAAATGGTTTCATGTTCTTAAAGGCGCTTTTCTATCCCAGGTACGGTTGTTGCATTATGATATTCCAACCTACTTGAGTCTTGACCGCGAGAAAGAATTTCGAGCACCCAGGAAAGCCCTGAACCTGGAGGGCTTTCACGCGTCGGGCCCTGGGCGGCGATACTCGCGCGACACTGTTTCGATCTTTCTCTGAGGGCTCGAACTTCTTTCTGGGATGTGGTCCTCAAGTACGATGGGCGCAACGTAGCTTGTTGTACGTTTGTAGCTTGTTGCACGATGGGATGTGGTCCTTACGTAGTGTGGCCCTAAAGTACGATGGGATGTGGTCCTTGAGTGCTGCCTTCCTCCACGTTGTCGCCTGGCCTCGAGATTGGGAGCCGACGGCAGGAGGGCGGTGCCTGCGCCCGAAGGCGCCCGGCGCGCCGAGGCGGTGGTGGGCGCGTAGCCCCCGGCAGGCCGGGGGGAGCGCCCGAGGGAGGCCCGCCCGTCAAGCAGTGGCGAAGCGTCCTTGCGTGCCTATAGTCCTACCAAACAGTGTTCTAAGAGCCTTTTGTGGTTTCCACGAAATGTTCTTGGAACATGTCTGGTTGGGACTGTCGTCTTGTTTTACCACATCGGGTTGACGTTCCAAGAACATGTTTTTGTTGTTAGAACAGTTTTGGGTTCCAGGAGCATTTCGTGGTAGGACTATAGGAATGCCGGGACGGTCGGTCCCTGCTCAAGCCCGACCGCCCGGGAGCGAGTGGGGCCCGACGGAGGTCGCCTGCCTCCCAAGACCCCCCTCGAGCCAGGCAAAATTCATAGCGCGGGGTCGTTTGTTGCTTTCGGCATCCGGGGGCCCTCGCCGGGCCTCGGGGCCGTCAAAAACGGCTCAGGGTGAGAAGCTGGTCCCGGGGAATGGGTCGAGACCTCTGGGGGTCGACGTTATGAAAAAACACATATTATGTCGGGGGTCTGGGCTCCTCGGCTACGCGTAAGAGTGACCTTCGCCGGAGTGGCCTCTGGTGCAGGTTCACTGGGGTCCCCCGATCGCCGGAAGCGATGCGATAGTAGCGTCTTGCGCGCTCGTGTGTTGGCCCCCTCGCGCCCCCCCGAAAGCCGCGCACCAAAGGTCACTCTTGCCCAGGGTCGCTCTTGCGTGTCGCCGACTGGTCCCGAGACGGGCCCAACGGAGTTTGCCTGCCTCCCCTCAGGAGCGAAAGAAGAACCTACACGTATCTTGAAACCGATGGTAAGGATGGGTCATTGTCCCAAGGGTACCCTTGCATCCGTGCTTCTGTGGTCCATTCTTGTCTCCGTTCAATGGCCCGCCGCGCTCGAGAAAGCTTCAGGACGGTTGTCCAAGGGGCCTGCATCCTCATCGCGCATCCTTGCCATCAGCTTTGACTATGCACGAACCAATTCTCATTTCGAGAGCACGCATTGCGCGAACGTTGGCATCGCGCGGCTGGCCTCGCGGTTCGCGGGGCCGCGTTCGTTGCGTGGTTGGGCGCGTGCGTCCTCTGTGGGTTCTTTATTCCCCCTTCCTTTCCACCCGTTTCCTGGCGCTGGCAACGACAGGACTATTTCGTTGCCAGCCCCGGTGTGTCGTTTGTCTGCCGGTTTTGATGCCGTTTTGTTCACGGTTCCGTCGCCGTTGTTGTGTTGGTTCCGGTTCTGGCTTCAATGCAGGATCAGTGTTGTTGCAGTTTTGGGTTGTTGGGTTGTTTGCCTCTTCACCGTTTGCATGTTCAAAAGACGTTCTTTCGGAAACGGTGAAGAACAGGCCTTGCCGTTCCCGCGGCCAGGCATTAAAGTATGCCTTGTAGGCGTGTTTTTAGTGTTGTCAGCTCGGCGTCTTGGAAACCAGAGCTTTCAGGTTTCAACGAGAACAGCCAAAAACGCTACAAATTATGTCGGGCCTGTCCCTCTTCAGGGGGAATACTCAAAAATAGTAAAAAAATAGTCTGGGGACTATGTTTTGAGTATTGTTGGGCATCTTTTGGGCAATCTTTGAGTTTTTTGTGCATTTTTCGTCTAATATCCCCCTGTAGGGGGACAGGCCCGACCTAACGCTAAAAGCACTCTTCGTGCTTAGTTTCTCTGGCGCTCTCAGGTCTGCCCGTTTCCGTCACCAGAGCCCGCTGCGGACGGGCCGTGGGCCGTCTTGCACCGGGCGTCATCAGGAGAGAAAAAAACACACAGACACAATTAATCGTCGATTCTCCAGGAATTGATGGGAAATATGGGAAGTGGGGGGGAAGACAGAAACCCAGAAAACATGGGAAAATATTGGGAATCCTGTTATTTGTGTGTATTTATTTGTGTGTCCCAGGGCCCCTTCATTGCTGTTCAACTGTTTTCAGCTCTGCGCACAATCCCCGCCCCATCGATGGATGTCCCGACGCAGCGCTTCGTTTCCAGCCTGTCAAGAGCCCAAAGCAGAACACGCTAACAACACGTACGGGGCGTGTTTACGATGGACCAAGAGAAAGAGCATCATTGACACACTGCTGTCGGGAGCTCGTCAGCGTGTTGCTGCTTCGCTCTTGCCCGCAAGCCTGTGATCTCTTCCGCCGTGATGCGCCGACGAGCTCCCCATGGCGGCGTGCCGTTGGTATTGTTTTTTACCCCCGGGAAGCCCAGCACGCTGAGGCCGCTACAGTCAAGGCTGATACTGAGGACGCACGACAACGATGCAGGGGCCTTGAAAGGCCACCCCAGCACTTTTCGAGCGGAGCGCGGCTAACTGAAGTAACCAAGGACGGGCCGAAGAGACGGGATGCTCGAGCAGTGGCGAAGCGTCCTTGCTAGCCGATCTGTAGGCCCACCTAAGAATGTTGTAAGAACCTCTTGTGGTCTGCACGAGATGTTCTTGGAACGTTCCTGGCTGAGACTGTCCTTTTCAGCACATCGGGCTTATGTTCTGATAACCTTGTCTTCCTTCTCACAGCACGCTGGGGGTTCTGGGGACATGTTGAGGCAGGCCTACAGGAATGCCTGGACGGTCGGTCACTGCCCAAGATTCCAAGCCTCTTGGATGGGGTCCGAGTAGATGTGGTCGGAGGATCGCGCCGCATCGCCGATGCAGCGACGATGCATGGCCGATGCATTGGCGATCCCTTGGCGATGCGGCGCGATCCTTCGCCCCGAGATCTGCTCGGGACCCCCATCCGGAGGGGGACTTCGCAGAGTCGCTCCGCCTCGCCGTCCGTGCCGGCCGTCTGCTGCCGCACCGTGCGCGGCGGTCGCCCACGGGGGGGCGCGCGGCAGGGGGCGCTCCGCGGCCAGGGCCCGCCCCCCCGGGTGCTCTTGGGGCACGTGGGGGGCCACGTGCGAGCCCTACCCCTGCCCCCCAGGATTTCTGAGGGGGCGGGTGGGGTTCACTTCGCTCGGGAGCTTGCGAACGAAGTGAACCCCACCCTCCCCCTCAGAAATCCTGGGGGGTAGGGGTAGGGTTCGCACGTGGCCCCCTGGCATACTGGACAGATTCTCTGGGTGGGTGGACAAGGGGGGGGCAGCGAGGGTTTCAGAAAGGGGCCCTTGAGGGCCTCCCAAGGCGGCCCCTCGGGGCCCATTTTCGGGTGGACCGAGGTCTCCGATGGAGGTCGGCTCGGGGAGGGTACCCCGGTGTTCTTCGTGCCTGTTGGGCGTTCGTGTGCGTCCTCGGGGAGGGTACCCTCGGATGTTCTGCTTGTTCTGGCCGACGGAGGGTCTCGTGCTCCTGAGGGATGTTCTTCGGGCCTGGGCCCGACTGCACGACGAGTCTTTGGAGCAGGGGGCTCCCGCCCTCTTCCTGCGTCGCTGGGGCTTTCTCTGCCGTCCTCCTGCCCTCGCAAGGTGCCCCCTGCCACGCTTCCCTCCCCCCAAAGGTGCCCCCTGCCCCTCTTCACCCCCAGGAGGAGGAGGAGGCGGAAGAGAAGGACGGGGAGAAAGCAGGAGGAAGAGGGATGTTCTTCGGGCCTAGGTTTATGTCGGGCCTGTCCCTCTACAGGGGGAATGTTCAAAAATAGTTAAAGCATAGTTTTGGGAATTTTAGTTGAGCATTGTTTGACCATGTATTGTTGGAGTATTTTTTATTTTTCGTCGATCATCCCCCTGTAGGGGGACACGCCCGACTTAAGCCTAGGTCCGGTTGTACAGTGGAGACCCATGCCAACAGAAGCACCCTACTTGCCGCCAGGGTGTCCTGGGTTTCTTGGGTCCCTTTGGCCTTGCTGTGGAGAGCGTGACGCTCCCACACCACAAAACTCCATGGATGCCCAGGGGTCTCCTCTCTCCCTCCCTCCCTCCTCCTCCTCCCTCCCTCCTCCTCCCTCCCTCCTCCGCCCTCCTCAGGAGGAGGAGGAGGAGCAGGAGGAGGGAGGAGGGAGGAGGGAGGAGGGAGGAGGGAGGAGGAGTGGGAGGAGGACTCAGGGTTGGGTCGCTTGTGGAAGGTTTCTTGTGGACGGGCTTCCGCTGCAGGGGTCGACTGTATCGCCCCCCGTGGGCCCCCGTTCTGTGACCCTGGCGCCCCCTTGAGGGCCATCGCCGAGGGCACCGATCAACGAATGGGGGGCACTTGGACTCGCCCCGTGGGAGCCCGACACGCCACCTCTTGGAGGCCTTTGGGGGCGCTCTTGGGCGCTTCTGCACCGAGCATTCTCGTTGGGCGGAGGGCAGAGGGTGAAATCTGAGATGCCGTTTCGACGGATGTTCGAGGCTCGAATCTGCAAAAGGTGAACCACAAGACGGATTGGTTCTCGTGGTGCAAAAGCCCCTCTGGATTAGACCCTGAGCCCTCAACCCGCAGTGCAGTCAACCATGATAGCAAGGATGGGGCAGCTTTCCCAGGCTACCCTTGCATCCTTGCCCCTTCGGTATTCGGCGTCCTTCGGCATTCTGCTGCCCCCCTGCACGGGACACGTCAACGTGGCGCTCCAAGGCCCTCGCACCCTCACCGCGCATCCTTGCTATCCTGGCCGAGGGTACGTGCTCAGCTGCAGGGCCCCTCCTATGGGGCTCTCCCGGGAGGCTCTCGGAGCGCGCGCGCCCGGCCCTCTTCGCGGGCCCCCCTCGGCGCGCGCGGCCCGCACCCCGCAGGGGGCGCCCGCCCTGGCCCGGCGCACCCGCCATGGCCGGCGCGGCGCGGGAGGTCCACGGGCGGGGCGGGCCGTGCGCATCACGCTGCTTTGCCGAAGGGGCCAGGCGGTGTCGTTTTTCTCCGGTCCCCGTCGCCAGCTCCATCTCCCCCTCGAGGTTCCCCCACCAGATTGACCACCCCAGATGGGGATATATACACCCCTCGAAGCCCGAAGAGAACGACCTAGGTCCCCAGCTTAGGGGGGCAAATCGGCCAGCGCCCAGGCCACGCCGCTGGGCATGGTCAGGTGAACCGTGCCTAGACGGCACATTGGTTGCAGATCGCATGCGTGAGTATGTACAACAGCACGCCGGCGTCGACAATGCGAGGATCAAGGTGTAACCATCGTCGCCGGCTCCGGCTTAATTCGCAGGGATTCTCTAAATATCTACGCTTCTATGCCCGACACGCCAGAGACCCCAAGAGTTATATATCCCCTAAAACTTGTGATGCAAATTATACAGAATGACGGCCGGCCGGTTTAATGCGAACAGTACCTCAACACTGCTTCTTTCCATGCTCGTTGATTGAAAGTGCTCTGCCCGATCGTTTGTCGGACGGCCTCCTCCTGACTCAAGGCCCCGCCGTGCATGCACGTTGCTATTGTCACCGCGTGCGCGTGCATTACCGAAGCCCACTGTAAGCTGGGACGCCCTCTGCGGCGTCTCTCAGGGTCGAGGGGACGAGGTGGGCATGGGGATCGGTTAAACGATCCTCAGTTCGGCGCAGAAATTTGTTGCATATAGTTCCCATTGCACTAGATGGAAGGAGAGAAATCGGCACATGCACACTTTTTTGGCATTCCTCGCGGATTTCCTGGATCCGCGCTGGGCCCCCCGCGCCGCCCATGGCGCGCCCCGCGCGCCGGGGAGGGGGGTCCAGCTCGGATCCAAGAAGTCCGCGCGGAGCGCCGAACGTATAAGTTTATGCCGCTCTTTCTGACCCCATAAATTTCAAATCTCACGATAGCGGGGGGGCGAGTCAAACAAGTATTTGGCAGCGCGTCCGGGACCCCCCTCAAGAGCGGTGCTGACAACGGGTCCACCATCGAGACCCCCAAACAATATTGTTGGACGAGGCCCCTTAGACTCCCCACAAAAGTAGACACCCCCCCATTATTATGAGATCTGGAGTGCGCTCCAGCATCCCACAGGTTGGGCAGATGGGCGGTCTAAACACCGAGCTCTGTGGCCGACCAAACGGCGTGGTGTATACATCGGGCCCCTACCAGGTCCTGACCGTCAACTTCACCCTGCAGGACCGTCGCCGCGGCGAAATCCTGCGAGCGAGGAGGAGGTGCCCACACCGCTGCCCGTGCCTCGTTTTTTTCTAGGCCTCCCGGATGGGGTCGGAATGGATGGGTTCGGAAGATCGCGCCGCATCGCCAATGCATCGCCGATGCGGTTCGATGAGGAGCCTGGTGTGTTTCACGTCCACGTCGCCAATGCGTCGCCGGCGTCGACGATGCATCGCTCGTGCATCGCCGATCCCATGCATCGCCGATCCCATGCATCGGCGATGCGTCGCGATCCTCCGACCCCATCTCCTCCGACCCCAACTCGGAGGCCTTTGTTTTTCGCCTCTCTGGGAGGGACTGCTGGCCCTGGTCGCCGCCGCCGGAGTCGCCTCGAAGTGCTGCTTCCGGAGCGAACCCCCCCAGAAAGGTCCGAGGAGCAGCGGTGTCGGTACCGTTTCGTTTCCCCAGAACGGGAGGAGGAGGAAGAGAATGAGGAGGAGGAGGAGGAGGAGGAGGAGGAGGAGGAGGAGGAGGAGGAGGAGGAGGAGGAGAGGGAGGAGGAGGAGGAGGAGGAGGAGGAGGAGGAGGAGGAGGAGGAGGAGGAGGAGGAGGAGAAGGAGGAGGAGGAAGAGGAGGAGGAGGGGCTTTTTGACTGCACTTGGCTCGTTGCAAGTAGCTTGAGCTGGGCGGCCGAGGTCGGCCAGGCGGCAGACAGAGCCCGCCTAGCGGGCACAACAAAGGATCTCCGCTCCTGGTCCGTCCGCAGGCAAAAGCGATTCTTCGCCATTGAACCTGCATGATGGGCGGGGGAGGTATTGGCACCGAAGGGGAGGGAGGGGGAATAATATGAAGAGAAGGGATCGGTGCCGTGCGAGAATCACTGAGCGCGCCATCTAGGCGTTGCCCTATGCGGGCAGCGCTGAACGACCGAAGAGCAGCAAAGCTGGCCTCAGGAACGGCCACCTGGGAGCATGGTTTAGCCATGGAAATGAGCGGGATGAGTAGGAAGAGGGCCAAAATGGCACTGCCGCGCTGTAGGGCGGCCGTGACGGAGCGGACCAGGAGGGAGAGGTTGGCGTTGCCGCCAAGAGACTAGGAAGCCCCATCGGTAACGCACGTGACCGGAAAGGGGGCAGGTGAGAGAGCGCCTGTGCTGTGCTTGGCGTCTTGGTGTAAACGTGGTAAGAGGGGAGGGATGAACATATGGGAGGGAGAGGGATTATCTTGCCCAGCCAAGCAACACTAGGGCGCGGTAGCTGTCCGTAGAGGTACGCACCTCTGATGGGCAGCATTAGCCGAGAGTTACTCGGCAGGTGGGATGTGCTGAGGCGGCATCTTTGCTCGCCGCAGTATCGACTCAGCCATGGCGAGTCTGCGAATTGCGCTGTGAGCATTGAGCCAACCGCTCTTCTGGTAGCGTGGCTGCTTAAAAGTGTCGCTTTGGCCTGGCCGCAATGTTGCGGCAGAAATGTGTGAAGCTAGAGACCGGTGCTGGCTACAGCTCTTGCAGCTGGCCCTCGGGATGGGGCTAAAGAAAAGAACTGAAGGGCCCGCTGCGACGAGACTGCAGGACGGCTCGGCCGACCTTAAATTGGAGCAGCATAGCTCCACAGCTGGTGATACACGGCTCGTGTGGCTGGCTAGGGCTATCTAGGTGGTGGGCTGCCGAGGTAAGCAGAGACTAGGGCATTAGGCTAGCCCACCACCTATGAAGACTCAGCCGTGGCGAGTCTGCGAATTGAGCTGTGAGCATTACCCTCCGCTCTTCTGGTAGCGGGGCTACTTAAAAATGTCGCGTTGGCTGCGCTAGTGCGGCAGAGAGGTGAGAAGCTGGAGACTGGTGTTGACTACGACTCTTGCAGCGGGCCCTTGGAATGGGGCTGAATGAAAGAACTGATGGGCCCGCTGCGACGGGATTGCAGGTCGGCTCAGCCGATCTTAAATTGGAGCAGCACGGCTCTCCAGCTGTAAATATTCGGCTCGTGTGGCTGGCTAGGGCTGTCTAGGTGGTGGGCTGCCGAGGTGAACAGAGACTAGAGTATTAGGCTAGCCCACCACCTATTAGTTGCGCCGAGGTCGCCCGTGTCGACCTGGGATGGCGCCGACTGGGAGGCAGCACGCTCTAAGGCCCGCTCATGCACCGCGCGGCTGCCGCGCGGCCGCCGACGCCGCCGCTCGCGCCCGGGCCTCCTGCGCGGCGGCCAGCTGCTGGCTGAAGTGGTCCAGCAGCATGGTCTCGACCTCTGAGATGGTCGCCAAGCCTGGAGCCTCTATCCATTCCCAGTCCCAAGTTTCGACGACCTGGCCGTCGATGACGTCGAGCGACTTGAGCTTCCACACGAACGGGTAGAGCATGCCGTTTGGCATCTTCCACTCGCCAGGGTACGTAGCTGGCCACCATTTTTTGAACTCCCTGGTGGCGGCCGTGTACTGGGAGCCCTGCCATGCCGAGCCCGACTGCGTATCGCCTGATAGGCCGAAGAGCTCCAGCGCGTTGGGCGGCGCCCTGCCGGGCTCGGCCGCGGCCCCCTGCGGGGGCGTGGTCCCCTCAGTCGCCGCCGAAGCTCGCCCGCCCGCAGGAACCATGGCTGCGTTGCGCGCGCTGAGAGGAGGGGGAGTGCGGAAGGAGCGAAAAGAAATAGCCCATAAGCCAACGGCCAGATATGAGTGAAACCTAACTGGCTTATGCGTGCGCCTGGGTGAGGAGGACCCTCCTGATGGGCCGACTGATGCATGCTTGGCCCGGTGCTGAGTCGATAGGGATGAGGATGGTTCCGCTGCGCATGTTGACCCGCAGCGAAAGGCCGGTGCGAAAAGGTATGCCCGTGCCGAATAAAATGGACCGTGCATCGATCTCCTGAAGAATGGGGAGGTGAAAAAAGCGCGGCCTCTCCACTGAAGATGGCAGCCGGGTCTCCTGCCCGTGAAATTGCTCCATTAGGAGCCCTACATTGATGGGCAGTGGAGACCAGAGCGGAATATGACCTGCCGTGATCACTACCAGCCACTGTACGACTGTAGGCTGCGGTGGCACGGCCTCAGTGGGGGCGCAGCGGACGTCGCCGTGCTCGAACTGCGGCAGGTGCTGCGCATCTGGGGTCGGCATGGCCTGAGGGGCTATGGTTCAGGGAGGCGGAGGATACGAGAGAGGTAGGACAACGGAAGGCAAAATGGCCGCACCAGGATCATGGCCTGGAAGTCTATTAGGATGGGGCTGCCAGCCGCTGCATCCTCCAAAAGACGTTGAGGGATGAGAGCAGGCTGTTCCCAGGCCCCCGTGTGGAGGAGGTCCAGAAAAATCTGGTCGGGCACGTAGACAGTGACCAAACTTATAGCGGGTGAGAAACGGGCAGCATAGGGGCCTTCACCCGCTGCGCGACGAGGATCAATGTGGAGGAAGTTGGGAGAGTTGGCCTCGCACCAACGCCCATACCACCGCTCGATTGTGTGATTAGCGACATCGGGCAAGTCCATGTGGAGCTCGGGGCCTACGGTAGCGCGGGCGCGTGGCAAAGCAGGCGGCCCGCTCTCGAGCTGCCATGTAGCTTGCCATTGGGGTACCGAGGCAGGCTGGTACACAGCGGTAGGAGACAGTAAGAGAGCGTGGCGCCTCGAGCCGCCGCTGAGAAAGCGGTAGACTTGCTGGTGGGCCAGGAGAAGCCGCTCAGCCAAGTACTCCCAAAAGGGCCATGCGCTACGAAAGTCTGGGGGCAGCCGCTCCATAAGGCGGAGCAAATCTAGGTGCCTCCCCGGGGCCGCTTCAGCAGCGGGCATGTCCTCGTCTGCGTCGGCGTTGCCCAAGGTGCTGAGCTCGCGCATCATGGCCTGCGGGGGGAGAAGCGAAGGAAAGGAAGCTGCGAGAGGGAGAGGGGGGAAGAGGTAGGCCTGGGCTGAATTACAGCTGCATGGCGTAAGTTTAACGCCTGGCGGCATCGCCTCCTTCACGAGGCTTGCGCGGCCGCCTGGGCGAGAGGCGCTGACCGCAATGCGAGAGGCTTTCGCCTTCTCTTAACTGAAGCTTGAGGCGCTCTCTGTGTATCCTGTCGATGCGGAGCTGGTCCTGCCCATGCTCCTCTTTGAGCTGGGCAATCCTATTCTCGTGCGCCTTGAGAACTGTACTGCGCTGCTCGTCCGATGCTGCGTCTGGCGCTTCGGCAGGCGAGTGCGGGCGCGGAGCAGCATGGGCAGCGCGGTGAGACTTGCGAGCCTTATGGTGCCTTGGAGGAGGAGAGGCTGGAGGCGAGGCCGGGCCGTGGAATTCCTGCGGGCTGCTTTGGGCCTCGGCTGGTCCACGGCGCTGTGGCGCAGGCTGCTTGAGTGCACTCTTGCGCGGCTCCGTGCTTCGGCGCGAATTGTAGGCCACCCTAGGGGCTTTGGCCGTGAATTCGTCTGTAAAGGAGACCTGCTTGCGCTTGCGAGTGGCAGAGGCGCGGGGCACTGCTGGCTGTTCAGCTGGCCCCGGAGAATCCTGCGGGGGAAAAGGGGAAGAGACCGAGGAATATGAGGCGTCGTCTACCTGCGCAAGCCTTCTAGGAAACGCTGGCGAGCTGGAGGCCCTGCGCGGCTGGCGCCTGTGGGGGGCGGCAACTTTGCGGGATTCGCGCGGAGGTGGAGGTGAGGGGCGCGCAGCAAGG
This sequence comes from Prorocentrum cordatum, assembly GCA_963575745.1. NCBI lineage: Eukaryota > Dinophyceae > Prorocentrales > Prorocentraceae > Prorocentrum > Prorocentrum cordatum. The sequence continues at coordinate 487,388 of CAUYUJ010019171.1, read as the reverse complement.
GGTGGAGAAAAAGGAGAGGCGGCCTGGCCGATCCAGCCTTCCGGAATGGCGGCTTTGGTTTTCACTATGGGATGATCAGGGGGAGGCAAGGGGGGCAAGGCGCGCGGAGGTGGCGGAGGATGAAAGGTGGCTCCATAGATGTGCCTGCCGCGTCCCACAGGGGGGCCGTTGAAATCGCCAGGTGGGCGTGGGGGACCAGAGGCTGAGGGAGTGCTGGACAGGGAGCGCTGCACTGCTTTGGCTACCTGGGCGAACTGGGCAGGTGAGAGCAGGGGGGGAGGAGCTGAGGCGGAGCGAAATTGGCCCGGTGGCGGGCGCCTGGGCCTGGCCTCTCGAGGCACCAGCACCCGCGGCCTTCTGGACATGAGCCGCCTGCCTAAATGTCGAAGATGTCGGCGTTGAAGTCCTGCGGGGCGGGGGAAGCAGGATGCCACATGTGAGAGAAGGTAATGCCAGTGAGCGGGACGGGTCGCGCCGCTTGGCGGGCGCGCTCGGCCCTGATTTGTCGGGCCCGGTCCCGATTGCACTGGATGCGCCTTTTCTGATCCAGAGTTAGAGAGGGAGGGGGCGGCGGCGGAGGGAGAGTGGAGGGAAAAATGGGGGCTGTGCCCAAAAAATGCGCGGCCTCTTGTTCCGCCTCCGAGTCCTGATCGGCAGGGCCAGGCGTCTCGGGAGCCTCCGATGGGAGGTCGCTATGGCGGCGCCACGGCTCGGAGGGCCTGGTCGGAGCCACAAGCTTGCGGAAGCGATCCAGCTCCCCATCCACTTTAGCACGGGTGCGAGGGGCAGAGGGGTCAGCAAAGTCGGGACCTAGCCAAAAATCGCTAGTCATAGATGCGGAGAAACGGAGGAGTGGGGCCAGAATGGCAGGGTCCGCCTGGGGGGGAAGGTCCTGTGGGTCTTCAACAAATGGCAAAATGACGTCCTGGTATATGGCCTGGGCGAGGCATTCGCAAAGGGCAGAAGGATTGGTCTTTTTGTCTGCCGTGAAAAAGCGGTCATTCTCGTCCTTGCCTAAGAGTGTGCGATGCGCCCCCCGTGGGTGCGTGCACTTGGCCCCTTGGGGGCGGTTGAGTAGGAGCGCGGGGAGAGAAGGGAGGCGGAGCGATAGCAAGCGCGTGGGGGCCTTGCCGAATTCGCTAGGAGGACGGCAAGACGGTTGAAACATGCACTGGTCGAAGTCAGTGGTGCGGACAGCCGGGGCAGCAGCCAAGGCCATTAGGGGCCTCCATATCCAGCTGGGCTGCGCTCTGGGTTCCCAGTGCGCAGGGCATGGATGTTCCATCCAGGCCGAGGTACCCATGTCTAGGTGCGCGGCAAATAATAGGACCAACGAAGCGAGAAGCAAGTTGGCTATCGACAATTGTCGGGATTGCTTGGGCGTAGCGTTGGGGATGCCCCAGTAATGGTCGATAGTGCGTAACGGCGGGGGCCCGCTGGGTTTCCAGCGGGCCGCGCAAAACGTTTCGCAAGGCGGGCCGCCGCCTGAAACAACCACTCTGCCAGCATAAATATGGTGCTGCCATAGCTTGATGGTCTCCGACTTAGTGAGATCGCCTGTGTCGGGGTCGATGGCAATGTCGACCGACAGTATGTGAACCTCAAGCGAGGGAGTGGGCGCGAATGATTCCAGGTGGTGCTGGATATCCCCTTCGCGCCTGCGGCCAGAAAAGAGGTTGAGAATAAAGATTTCCTTGCGCCTGATGCGCGCTGGAATGTCATTGGTTGCTAGACCGTTGTAGTCTTGCGGTTGAAATGGCCATTCAGGCAGCGCAGGGAGAGGAGGAGGCTGCGGCGGAGGCACGTCGGCGGGAAAAAGCAGTGAAACGGCTGCTGGGTCTAGCGCGTAGTCGGTAACTGCCATGATGGCGCGAGCGTCCGCTTGCGATAGGTGCTTGGCAAAGTCTCGATAGTGCTGGGTGGTAGCGCGCTTGGCACGATGTGCCGGTAATGCCACCCGCCAGCGTCCTACTCCTGATTTCACTTGGAGCTTGGCAGTTTCGCAACGTTGCATGGCCAGCGAGGCGATTTGCTCCTGTGGAAGGCGTTGGGAGTGACAAAGAAGGTAGAGAGCACAGATGAAGGAGTCAAAACAGAAATGTTGCATGAGACTGGCACGGGAGCCAAAAGGGAGGCTGCAGGCAGGGCAAACCGCGGTGTCGGGTACCAGGCCTTTGACCCGATGGGACAAGGTCCAGTGCACCTGGGCAACATGCTGTTTGAGCCCCCGAAATTTGAGAAATGTGCGCGGGCACCATGGGCAGGTGAGCACAGATGGGTAGTGCGCTGCCAGGCGTTGCTGCTCGATCGGATGCTGTGCATGGTCCGTCGGCAGGGGGATCCCACAGGGCACGGAAATGGCAAAGAAGTGCTTAGCGGCGGCCTCGGCGAGTGCTGCGCGTGCGAAATGCTGGGCCCCCGCTGTAAGGGCATTGCGAATTCGACGCTTCCATCCGGTGTGGGATTGGAGGGCAAGGGCCTCCCATTGGTCCAGGTGAGTAACTGGCGAGGGCATTTGAGCGAGATTGGCGGAAAAATCGCCCAGCCATTGTAAGTCCTTCTGTACCAAAGCGAGCCATGAGTCTGGGACGTCTGCGGCGAGGGTGGCAAGGAGGGAGATGAGGTGCGGAGGTCCCGTGCGGAGGAAACGGCCAAAGAGGCGCAGCCGCATTGCACTAAATATCTGCGGTAAAGGGGGTCTGCAGACTTTGGCCAAGACAAAGGAGTCGCGCTCTGCTGTGCTGTCGCACCTTGGGAGGTGGAGCAAGCGCCTGTACATTCGCATGAACTCTCCCTGGAGGGTGACGATGTGCGGTCCAGTGAGCAACGGCCAGACTGCGGCATTGAAAAGACGGGAGGAAAGGATAAGGGAGTCCAGTAAGTGCAGGTGCTCGTGTAGCCACGTACTGGAGGAGCGGCGCAAAAATTGACGAGCAAGATTGCGCCAACTGGGGGCCGCCTCCGATCGCCTGTGGGCGAGCTCGGGGCCTATACTGCCCTTTTCGTCCAAATGCGTGCCTAGGTATGTGTAGATTCTGGCGAAGTGAAGGGATAATGGCGTATGCCCGAAGGCAGGTGAGACTAACATTTGCCCATTGAGCCCTTGGGGGTCCCAGAGCTTGCGGCGAAGGGATATGGAGGCTTCCCCTCTAAACTGAAAAAGGCACATACTTTTGTGTGTCTTGAAGGGATATGGAGGCTTCCCCTCTAAACTGAAAAAGGCACATACTTTTGTGTGTCTTGAAAATTGAGCTTGATACCGGAGAGTGCGTAGGCCTCGACTATGATGGCCATTAGCACGGGCATGGCGTCGAAAAGCTCTTTAGTGGGCCCGAGGAAGGCATAGGCACCACCGTCGAAAAAAACACGAGTCCAGGTAGTGGTGCACATCCGTATCGGAGGAGGCCAGGCTGTCCTTGTGGTGAGCGTAAAAAGATCGTGGAGCAGCTTTGTCCACCTGGACCTTGAGGATGAGATGGGCAAGCGGTGAGTCTGTGAGCTGTTTAACAGCTTCGTTATTGCGAAGGCCTTACGGCCGGTGCCGCCGACCCTGGAGGCCTCACGAGGCGTGAGGTTGCGGCCAGGGGCGCCCGTGCCGCCTTCATGGGGGCGGCGGGCGCGGCTCGGCCCACCGGCGGGGCGGCGCGGGCTGGCTCAGTGCGCTGTGGTCGTCGTCGTCGTCGTCATCGTCGTCGTCGGGTGTGCTGTCACACGACGACGGCGGCGGCGACGACGACGACGACGACGACGCTGACGTGGGTGAGATTCCTGGGATGCTTCGTGGGGTCTCTTTGGAGCGCTCTTTCGGGTCTCTGGGGAGCAGTTTGGGGGCCTGTTGGGAGTCGCTTGGGGGCCTCTTGGAGCTTCCTGGGGGCCTCCTTGGGGCCTCGTGGGGGCCTCCTGGAGCCTCTTGGGGCCTCCTGGGAGCCTCTCAGGGCTGAGAGCTCGACATGTCAGGTCGGGTCCCGCATCTGGGCACCCTCTTGGAGCCGTCTTGGGCGCCTCTAGGACCGTCTTGGAGACGTCTTGGGCCGTCTTTGCGCTTTCTTGGGCCGTTTTGGGACCCTCTTGGAGGCCTCTTGGGCCGTCTTAGGGCGATCTTGGGGGCCTCTTGGCGTGTCTTGGAGCGTCGGGAAGGGGAAGAGTCGAGAACGCCAAAATCATTCAAAAAACAATAGGAAATCAATGAATTTAGCTTCTTGGGGCCGTCTTGGGAGTGCTCCTGGTAGGCCTCTTGGAGCGTCTTGCAGGGCTCTTGGGTCGTCTGGAGTCCGTCAAGGCGTCTTGGACAAGTCGTTCGGCGATTCGGGGCCCTTTTGGACCGTCTTGGAGGCCTCTTGGGGCACTCTTGGCCCGTCTTGGAGCTTTTCTGGGCCCCGGGATCCCCGGGGAGGGGGCGTCGTATCTGACGCGCGCCCCCCCCCGGGACCCCCCCCCGGGACCCCCCCGGGACCCCCCCCCGGGACCCCCCCCCCCCCTCCCGGCGGGGGAGGGATCAAAGGGAAGGGGCTTCCCTTCGACTCAATTACGACGTTGCTCAAGTTCGGTTTGGCTGGCGCGCTTGAGGAGGAGGCGCTGGGGAAGGAGAGGGGAGCGGCGACGGGCTTTTCTGGGCCCCGGGATCCCCGGGGAGGGGGCGTCGTATCTGACGCGCGCCCCCCCCCGGGACCCCCCCCCCGGGACCCCCCCGGGACCCCCCCCCGGGACCCCCCCCCCCCCTCCCGGCGGGGGAGGGATCAAAGGGAAGGGGCTTCCCTTCGACTCAATTACGACGTTGCTCAAGTTCGGTTTGGCTGGCGCGCTTGAGGAGGAGGCGCTGGGGAAGGAGAGGGGAGCGGCGACGGGCCCAGGGAAAGGGGGGGCGCAGGGGAAAGGAGACGACAGAGACGACGACTAACGAATGACGGAGATGACGAGTCGAACGGACAAGCCCCTCACACACGCCAACAGGGTCGGCGGATTAGCTCGGGCCATGAGGAAGTTGAAAAGTACGTCCCCGAGCTGCTGCCCTGGAATGGTGCCGCGGAGCCTGAGAGCTACCCCTGAGGCGCCAGGGTAGAAAGCCCAGGTGTGCTCGTATGCAACCGAGATTTGGGCATGGAGGTGCGAGGGGAGGCCAGCCTCCTGCAGTATGGGAGGGGCAGAGAGCAAATGTCGCATTAGCTCCTCACCTGTCTCTTGGGGAAGGTCTAGGGAGGAAACAAGGTAATATAAGTCAGCTTGTTGCGAGTCGCAATAAAATATGAGCTGTCGGAGGGCCCTGTAAAAGGCTGAAACTGCATCTATGAATATGTACGCGGAGGAAATACGCTGGCTGGTCGCATAGGCCTGGTGCGCTAGGACCGTGAGCGTGGCAAAGTCGGTGCCTCGCCCAGCAATGCCGCCAGACTGGGCGGCGCCTGCCATGGGAGGGAGATATTCTACCAGTTCTTTGCGCAAAAGGGCACGATGCCGCTTGGAAAAGTGAGGGGAAGCCATTACTGAGCGAGAGTTGGCCATGATGGCTAGGTTGCCTTTACCTTTAAAAATGTCGAAGTTGTACCCTCCCCGCCAGGCCAGCGGTTCCTCAAGGCGCAACTGCGCCTTGAGGAGGAGGGGAGGGAGGAGGAGGGGAGGGAGGAGGGGAGGAGGAGGAGGAGGAAGAGGAGGTGGAGGAGGAGGACCCTGACGTCCTCGCGCCGTGGACCGGAAAACGGCCGAGGGGTGCTGCCGAGGTCTGGCCTCCTGTGGAGGCCACATGCCCGGGGGGGGAGGAGCACGGGGACACGCCGCCGTGGGGAGACCGGCAGCGGTTTCTGCTCCTTCGCTCCCTGGTCCGGAGACCTGCTCGGGACGGGGCACGGCTCGCCGCCCCCCCCCCCCCTCTGGATCCGCTGGGGGGGGGGGGGGGGGGGCACGTGCTGTCGACATGGGTGGGAGGGGGGGTTGGAGGAAGACGAGGAGGATGGACGGGGGGCGGGATACGGGCAGGCTCAGTCAGAGGGTGACCCCCCTCCCCCCCTTGATAGAACAAAGCATCCAGAGTGGCGCTTCTTTAATCGAGGCTTTGGTGGACGTTCCTCCATTCCGACCTCTCGGTTTCCAGTGGCAGCCGCAAAACGGTTCGGGAAGAAAGGTCGGGTCCTTTGGAAGAGATCCATACCTCGATGGAGCAATGTTGCGAAAATGGCACGACGTCGGATGTCTGGGGATGAGGAGGGGGACACAACCGCTCCATGTCGATCCAATTCGATCTCGAGTTCGACTGGCCCGATCCGATTCGATAGCCGCATTCCGACGTCCCGATGCGGCCAGATGCTTGCAGGGCGTTGCGGTGCATCCTGGCGCGGCATAATCGGTTCTATTCCGACTCGGTGCCAGTGCGACCCAATTCGGTTCGCAGTCGGCTTCGGTCCGCGTTCGCAGTTCGGTGGTGCCCGATCCTGCCTGAGAGCAGACGCAGCGCAGAGAGGGGGCCACCTCGGGACGCCCAAAGGTCGTGGAGGACGATGAACGGAAAGGAGGCGTATTCCCACATGATTTCCAGGTGTCTAGACCATGTGGTCAAAGTGTTGAAGCATGTCTTAAACATGTTGCGAACATGCTCCGAACATGGTCAAGACATGTCGCAGTTACGTCTACTTCAATGATAGAACGGTTCGAGTGCCCACTGCCGTGGCACCCACGACCCAACGGGGGCCAGGTCTCGGCGCGCGCGGGCGCGCCCCCCCTGTGGTCAGGGGCGATGGCCGCACCGCGGCACCCCTCGGGGGGCGCGTCGCCCTGGGAGAGGCTTTTCCCCTCGGGGCTCAAGAGGCCCAGAGCCCCTCGAGAAATGACAAAAATCCTGACGCGAGGTTTTTTTTATCATTTTCGGCATCTGGGGACCCTCGCCGGGCCTCGGAACCGTCAGCAAACGACTCAAGATGAGAAACCGGTCCCGGGGAGTGGGTCGAGACCTCTGCAGAGGTCTCGACCCCCATGGGGGTCGACGTTCTGAAAAAAAACAGGGGTCTGGGGACGGGGGTCCATGAAAACGGGGGTCAGGGCGCCGAGACTTGCAGGATCCTGCGCAGCCACGGGTGCACTGACCCAGGTCTGGGTGCAGGATCCTGCGGGACCGTGCGGGGTCTTGCAGGGCTCGACTGAGCCGGCTTTGGATTGACCTGTGGCAGGAGATGCCTGAATTTCAGGACTGCCACCGACAAACGCTGCGGGAACACGAACGTGTTCGGAACTCCGCGCGGATTTCTTGGATTTGCGCTCGGCGCCCCCTGGCCGCGCCCCCAGCGCCGCCCCCCTGGCGCGCTCCGCGTGCTGGGGCCCGGGGGCCCAACGCCGCACCGAGAAGTCCGCGCGGAGCTCCGAAAGTTTCAGCCCGCAGATCCAGCGGATTTCACGAGAGCACGGCGGGCGTTGATGCCCGGCATCGGGCCCCTGGGCCCGCACGCGCGCCCATCCCCGGTGTGTTCCCCTCTGGCGCCGAGGCGCCTATCGAGTGAGTCCGTGTCGCTCTGGGCCTTGCTCGCGCCGCCGTCGCTGACGAGTGGGTCGCGTGCTGCTTGGTTGTGTCCTCGCCCTTCGCTTCCCCGAGGGATCGCTGCACACACACACACAGACAGACAGACACACAGACAGACAGACAGACAGACAGACAGACAGACAGACAGACAGACAGACAGACAGACAGACAGACAGACAGGCAGACAGGCAGGCAGGCAGGCAGGCAGACAGACAGACAGACAGACAGACAGACAGACAGACAGACAGACACACACACACACACACACACACACAACGGAGACGAGGCGGGGGGCGACGAGGAGGACTCGGGAAGGGCTGCGACGGCAGCGCCAGGCTAGGAAGGGCGACGGCTCCGCCAGGGGCTACCAGGGAGGGGGCTGGGGGCGGTGCCATGGGGCCCCCGAACGGTGTGACAGCATTGTGAGGCGAGTAGTCCGTGGGGACTCGGGGTGGCCGCACGCTTCTGGGGGACTCGGGCCGTTCTCCGAGGATGCCTCTGTGGGACGACTGAGGTCTCCAGGGTCCAGCAGCGGTGCGGTGGCGGACCGTGCGGTGAGGACTTCAGGTAACTTCGAGGCCGTCGCGCGGGCTTTCACCGCACATTCGGGGAGGTCCCCACGGGGCGGTGGGGGGGAGGGCAGAGGCTCCTCTCGCGGCCGAGTGTGGAACGGGGTTGGGGGAGCAGGAGGCGGAGGAGGAGGAGGAGGAGGAGGAGTAGGAGGAGGAGGAGGAGGAGGAGGAGAAGGAGGAGGAGGAGGAGGGGGATGAGGAGGAGGAGGAGGAGGAGGAGGAGGAGGAGGAGGAGGAGGAGGAGGAGGAGGAGGAGGATGGGGGGGGAACGGAAAGGAGGAGGAGGATGAGGAGCCAGAGGGAGAGGAGGAGGAGGAGGAGCAGGAAGAACGGGAGGAGGAAGAGGAGAAAGGTGCAAACCCAAGAGTCATAAACGATGTTGCAATGAACCCTCTCTCCAAGCTTCCCCTTCTTAGGCCCCTACAACAAATCATTTCCAGTGAGGGAGCTGCCTCGTTGGATGGCAACTTGTTGAAGACCCTGAAGCATGCCAGAACATTGTTTCGGCATTCAAACGCCACGGAGCAACCGAACTGTTGCCTCTCGACGATCAGGAATCGTGCCATAACGCCATTCCTGGGAATTCAACACCGCGAACCAGAGTAACTGTTGCACCCTCCTAATCCTGAGCCCTTCCAGAACACGCGTCCTGGTACGTTGATCGTGGGAATCCGTGAAGCTCTTTCTAAGTCTAACAGCGAATGTGCGCGGCCCTAAGGCGATAACCACATTTTGGAAAGGAGCCGCCCTCAATCCGTGAAGCTCTTGCAATTTGTAAACGAATATGCGAGGCGCTAAGGCGAAAGCCACACTTTGAAAACCAGGCGCCCTCAATCCGCGAACCTCTTGCACATGTTGTAACGAGTGTGCGCGGCGCTAAGGCGAGAGCCACATTTTGAAAACCACCCGCCCTCCATCTTTGAAACTGTTGCCATAAGCTTTAGGGTCATAAGTGGTAAGGAAGTTTCAGGCGAAACGCCTGGCCCGCCCTAAAAACTAATCTCGGGGCGCGACAGGGAGAACTGACTTATAAGGAGAAGGAGGAGGAGGAGGTGGAGGAGGAGGAGGAGGAACATGAGGTGGAGCCGGAGCCGGAGGAGGTGGAGGAGGAGGAGGAGGAGGACCAGCAGGAGGCGGAGGCGGAGCCAGAGGAAGCAGGAGGAGGAGGAGGAGGAGGAGGTGGAGGAGGAGGAGGAGGAGGAGGAGGAATAGGATAGGGAGGACGGTTTTTTTGGGGCATGCTCTTCCCCCTCGCCTGTTCGGTCTCTGTGAACGCTTGGGCGTTAAGCCTGCCAGGGTGTTGGTTCCAGGTGTCCGTTCCTTGTCCTGGCCTAGCTGGATCGGCGCCTTGCAGACTGAGGTGTTCTGCCTACCGCACCACCCTCACGCATGGCACAGGACATAGAAAATGAGCAGAGCCAATAGAGTCCATTGATTGATGCCGCATCGAGTTCTGTCTAATTGACGTCTGCGAGAGGCGATTAACAGGGGGCCTTGGTGCTCACTGTCGGCCGAGTGCCCATTGGCAGAGTGGCGTGATAGAGGCTTTGGCACACGTGTGCAGCTACATGTTGTGAATCATCGCGTCCGTGGACGGCCCGCAAGGGAAGTGGAGAGCGGTGGCCATTTTCGGATACAGCGCGTGGCTACTGCATGCGAGAAGGCCGCCCAAATCATCAGTCACATTCTGGCCGCGTCCAGGGACAGCCCCCTCGTGCACAATGTTGAGCCCTGTTGAGTCAGCCTCCGCCTCCCCCTCCTCCACCTCCTCCCAACCTCCCGCCCCTTTCCACAAGGGCAATGGGTGAGGTTTGGGGGGGGGATGGCCAGAGAAGAGGGGTCAGTCTGAGGGGGAATATCGACAGGTGCTCCACACCCTTTCTGCCTATCGCCCCCTTTCAGGTCACAGGGCACGCGGCCAGAGCATCCGTGCACCAACCAACGCCCACACCCACACAGGCAACGGAGACCAGCTGGCGCCCCAGCTGACAGCCGTGACGATCCTCCAGCCCTGCCCCCTCCTCCGTCTCCTCCTTCTCGTCCTTCCCCTGCTCCCCCTCCTCGTCGTCCCCCTCCTCCCCTCCCCGTCCTCGCCCTCATCGTCCTCGTCCTCGCCCTCCTCCCCTCCTCCCGTCCTTGTCCCCCCCCCCTCCTCTCCCTCCTCTCCTCGTCCTGGCCCTCCTCACCCTCCCACTCCTCATTCATCCCCCCGCGACGTCGGAGATATGCGCCTCCCTGTGGTGGAGCTGCATAAGCACACAACGCATGAGACCGCGGGTCCCTGCTGCCCCCGCATCGTCCTTTCGCCCCCCTCCTGCCCGCCCTGCTCCTCATCCTCCTCCTCCTCCTCCTTCTTCTTTCCGTTCCCTCCCCCGGCCTCCGCCTCCTCCTCCTCCCTTCTCCTCCTCCTCCTCCTCCTCCTCCTCCTCCTCCACCTCCTCCTCCTCCTCCTCCGTCCAACCCCCCCTCCTCCTCTCCTCCTCCTCCTCCTCTCCTCCTCCTCCTCCTCCTCCTCCTCCTCCGCCTCCTCCTCCTCCTCCTCCATCTCATCCTCCTCTCCCCCCGCGGCGGGCCCGAGGACGGAAGCGCCGTGCATCGCCTGAAGCTGTCCGTCGGCGAGGTCCTGCACATCTCGGGGGGAGGGCCGGTCGCGGGCGGCCAGGGCGCCCTCACATGTCCTCACGCTCCCATCTTACCTTCTCCTTCTTCTCCTCCTTCTTCTTCTCCTTCTCCTCCTCCTCCTCTTCCTTCTCCCCCTCCTCCTCGCCCCTCCTCTCTCCCTTTTCTCGTCGCGGCCGCCCTCCTCCCCCTCACTCCCGTTCTCCTTCCACTCTACATCCCCGCCTCAACACTCTTTCCTCCTCGGCCCCCTGTCACTGGTTCCATCCTCGCCCTCCCCTGGCGTGGGCAGGTCGCGTGCCCTCCTCGCGCATTATCTTGCGATTGAATTCTTATCGTCGCGCATCTGGTCGATTTCCTCTCGCCTCGTTCGCTGCCTCCTCGTCTTACCGTGTCTCTCCTTCGGCGTCCTCCTCCACCTTCCTTTGCCTCCTCCTCCTCCTCCTCGCGCCGTCCTCTCATCCTCCCTCCTCTTCGTCCCACTTCTTCTCCTCGTCGCTGTTTTCCTCATCTGGTGGGTCCGCCTCCTCCTCCTCCTCCTCCTCCTCCTCCTCCTCTTCCTTTTCTTTTTCCCATCCTTGTCCCCCCCTCTTCCTCGCCCTCATCTTCCCCCCTCCTGATCTTCCCTCTCCAACCTCTCTGCCCTTCGCCCGCCCGGGCCTCCCCCCCGACGTCGGGCGAGCCAGCTGGAACGCGGTCGTCGTGGACGACGGCAGCGTGTCGGCCTTCCACACGGAGCTGTCGACCGCGGCCGTGGCCGGCGACAAGCTGTCCGTCTGGGCGCCTCGGGCGGCTGAATTCCTCCTTGGGGCGGGGGAAACGTGCCCACTCCGTGAGCGGGAGCCCGATCCGTGCGGCAGGTTCGCGTCGTGCCGACGCGGCGGCGAGCCCGTCACGGGCGTTCCAGGCTGAGCACAGCCAGTCGCCTACAGTCTGTCAACGTCTGACGGTCTTTCGTCCAAGGCTGAACGACCCGCGTGGTGTCAGAAACCAGCGCCGGGGTCGTCCCGGCACGCACAGTGGAAGCCCATGCCAAGAAACACCCTGCTTGCCTCCATGGTCCCCTCGGTTTCCGGGGCAATTCTCGATGGCTTTGCCTGGTTTTGAGAGGGGAGTAGAGTAGAGGAGAGTAAGAGCAACGGGGAGCAGAGTTGGGTATGTTAGGTTACGGTCGGGTAGTGTCGGGTAGACTAGAGTGGGGCAGAGAAGAGTAGAGTAGGGGTAGAGAAAAGGGGTGCTGGGTAGAGTGAAGTAGGGTAGAGTACAGCATGGTCCTAGCAGGATATCGAGAGAACTGTGCCGAGCTCTGGTAGCATTCTATCAGAGCCGGCGCCTAGCGCGGGCGCTGGCGACAGGTACGCCACCGCCGCCGCTGACGTCGTCGTCGTCGTCGTCGTCGCCGCTGCCGCCGCCGCCGCCACCGTCGTCGTCGTCGTCGTCGTCGTCGTCGTCGTCGTCGTCGTCGTCGTCGTCGTCGTCGTCGTCATCGTCGTCGTCGTCGCCGTCGTCGTCGTCGTCGTCGTCGTCGACGTCGACGTCTTCGTCTTCGTCGTCGATGCCGGGCGGGTGGGGGGGTCAATGGGGGGGGAGGGGGAATGTCTGGACCCCCTCATAGATTTTCCCCGGGGGGGGGGGTCCAGACCATTTACATTCTTCCAGGGGGGGGGGGGCGGCCCTCGTTTCTGACTCCTGTTAGAGGCTTTTCAGGGGGAGCGGGAGGGGAATCTGCCCTTACAGAGAAACTTCAGGCCAGCGGCGGTGGATTGCGCTCTTCCGAGCTCCCAGCCGCCTGGCTGCCCTGGAACCGTCTTCGAGGGCCCCACGGCCCGCGAGAACAGGCCCCACCGGCATTGCAAACCCAGCTCGCCAGCGATCAAGGTCTTCGCCCGAGCCGCTGCCCCAGATTCTGGACGCCCGAAATGGGTACGGAAAGAAGAATGGGTGCAATGACCAACAGCAGTTCCTGTTCATTTCGAACAGGACTCGCTGTCCGCGCCGCCGCGGCCTGTGTCCATTTGAGACAGAAGGCCGCCTGCCCAACAGCGGCCGCTGTTGGTTCTGGACAACATTTGCTGTTGGGCATTGTGCCCATTGTTTCCGTGCCCATTTCGAGCGTCCAAGCAGATGTCGGAGCCGGGCCAGGCGGGACAGCGGCGGCTCTTGGCTCTCCCGCCCTGCCCGCATCCGACCAACATCCGTGCCTGGACCACCCCCCTTGGGGTCCACCCTGGCCCGCTCCTCTCGGGCCGGAGGGGGGGATTGGGAAAGGGGGGGTACGGAATGTGCTGCATGCAGCATGTTTCGGCCTCACCGAGGGGCCCATTTCTCGATACATCGCCGCCTCCGGCGCCGGGAAGATCAGCTACGTGAGCTGATTCTCAGACCCCCCCTTTGCTATCCCCCCTTTCACCCGACCCGCTGCTCGAGGCGGGCCACGCCGTGGCGACGAGAGAGGCCTCCAGGCCGGGCCCAGGCAGGCGGCCAAACACGGCAGGGAGGGCCGCCGCCGCCTCGCCCTGGCCCCCCTCCGACCCCGGCCTCCGCCTCCCGCCCCCCGGCAGAGGCGCGCGACCTCTCGCGCAACGGCACCGGCGTGGCGGACGCCGCGTCGAACGGCGGGCAGCCCCGGCGCCTGAGCCCGGAGGCCGCGGAGGAGCTCGCCGACGGCTCGGCGCTGGTGCTGCCACTGCGGTGCCGCGGCAAGGCGGGGTGCGAGCCACAGCCTTGCTCCCGGAGGTCTTGTCGGGTCGGGCGAAAGGGAGGGATAGGGAAGGGGGGGTTACGAAATTTGCTGCATGCAGCTGGTTTCGGCCCCACCGAGGGGCCCATTCCTCGATACATAGCCGCCTCCGGCGCCGGGAGGCGCCAGGAAAATCAGCTACGTGAGCTGATTCTCAACCCCCCCCTTTGCTATCCCTCCCTTTCGCTCGACCCGATCTTGGCGTTGCAATTATTTTTGTCACTCAGCGGGCGGTTGTGCTCTGCTTCGGGCCCCGGAGCTCCCGCACCGATCCGATACGAAACACTGCAGCGGAAGGATGAAGTCCAGGGCCCGCGTCGATGTTACCGTTCAAAGATAGGTGCCGATGCCGCTGTCCTTGCTTCGCTTTGGCTGTGTACTTGGCCTCCTGGGGTGCCCTCGTCGCCATGGCGGGGTTCGCCGCGAGATCCAGGTCAGAACGCGCCCTCGTAGAGGTCTGGGGAGACGCGGCGTCGGTGTTTTTAAGTTTCCCGATGCTCTCCGCCATCTTTCCAACCCTTCGGATGGAGAGAGAGAGAGGGAAACAAAAAGAAATAAACCACAAACAAAAAACAAAACACAACAAACAATCATACGACTACTCATGATTATAATCAGTTTACATAAACAAATTCAAACATACATAGGGGGAGAAGGAGGAGGAGGAGTGGGAGTGCAGAACAGTGGATGGTGGCAATTGTCGCTTTAAGGTCAAGCAAGTTTGAGTTGACGAGGTACGTTGGCAGCCCTCCCTGTGGCCGTCTTCTTCGGCCGAGGGACGGTAGGAGCGCCTCGGCACCTTCCAGTGCCCATTTACCGCCTCGTGCCGAGTGTCATCGTGGGGGCCGGATGCCGCGCATCCCCTGTGATGGAAGTTGCGCGCGGTGGGAGGCCTCGTGGCGCATCGCAATCTCACGGGTGAAGCCTAATCTGGCGGTCCCCACCCAGGAGGGAGTGGGATGGTTACAGCGTCGACGCCGTCCACGGCCCCTGGGTCCTGGGGAGAAGGGGCCCGGAAGCGGGGCGTGCGAGAAGGAGGATGGTGCACGTGGCGACGCCGTCCACGGGCCGCCTCAGGTCCTGAGGTGAGGGACCTGAACGCGGGGAGTCCGAAGAGGGACAGAGGCAGGGACGTGGTGACATCTACCTGGCCGCTGGTTCAGGGAAAGCGTCTTAAGACGTAACGAGACAGTAACCAAGTCTGGCGCCAGGTGGGCTAACATCCCGAACGTAGCCAAACCGACGGGAAGGCATCCTCAGAACGAAAGCTGTTCCCTCGTTGGCCCAGACATGTTGCCATCATCGGCGCGCATGAGCTCAACGTTGGCGGATCCAATCAGGTTGGTTCGGATCCAAGTTTGGTTTGGGTTTGCCTTGCGGTGGTTTCGTCTGCCGTCCGCAACGATCCAATTTCAGAGGTTGATGATATGATGTGTTGCCTTGTTTAAATTGACATTGGCAGTGTTACAGTACATCAGCGGACCGAGAGGCATCGGATCCGAGGCACCCAGGCTCTCCGCTCGTAAGGTTCGAACAGGAAGATGGGGTTGGGTAGCGAACTGCCACAGGCAGTTCGCGCGATGTGCCCCGGGCCCCATGAGTTCTCACCGCACACGGGTCCCACGCAGCATGAGTACATGTTTACTCGCCCCCCATGGCTGCTGCAAGCACATTGTCCAGACGCCGTGTGTTCGGTCGCGCCGACGTTCTCTCGCCAACCGCCGATCGCCGCCGGCGCCGCAAGAGGAACGATGTTCCGTCCTGCATAGAAGAGCCCTTTGCGGACCCAGACTGGAGCGAGGCGTTTTCGTTTTTGTTTTTGTTGTTGTTGTTGTTGTTGTTGTTGTTGTTGTTGTTGTCGGGGTCTCGGGGCCCAGGACTGGCAGCCCAGACAGAAGGCCTCCGGAGTATGTGTGGTGAAACAGAGAGCACCGAGAAGCGGGCCAGACGCGGCCGCTGTTCTCAAGGCGTGCCCGGGTGCGCAACGCAGAGCCGGCGCCCCCGCGGTGCACCGCGGGGTCACATGTGCGCAATGGGCGTCACGAGTGCACAGCGCGCAGAATCAAGCTCTGTAGTGAGGGCGCGCTGCTTCATCAAGGCTACGCTTGCATCCCTGCTTCTTCTGCCCATCCTGAGCCAATGTTGACATCCAAGGAGCTCTACATGGTCAGTGTGACTCCCAAGGGTCTTGTCGCCTTACCTTGCGTTCTATGGATTTTGTCTGTCCTGTTTTGGCTTTGCGCGGTCCCGCACGACGCCAGCGGCGCCGACTTTTCCACGCTGGGCTCCCCCCCCCAGGCCGAAGCGAAGCCCCTGGGCCCCCCACCATGGTGGGCTTGGTGTGTTTCCCACCACCACCACCAGAAGTAGGAGGGGGAGGGGTCCTCATCCTCCTCTTCTTCCTCCTTCTCCTCCTCCACCTCCTTCACCCATCCAGCTTCTGGTGGTGGTGGCGGAAACAAGGCCCGTCACACCAGCTAGGCCCCCGCGCCCCTCCCCCCCCCCCTCCCCGCCTCTTGCCCTGGCCGGCAGAAGAAGGAAATGTCCGCGACGCGCGCGCTCCTTTGGAGCGATTCGCGGGGGCGGGGCCCCTCGGTCTGGTGATGGTGATGGTGAGGGTCAAATGTGAGGGTGTTGGTGAGGGTGAGGGCGTTGGTGAGGAAAAGACGGTGATGGTGTCAGTGATGGTGGTGGTGAAGGTGAGGGTGAGGGTGCTGGTGGTGATGTGGTGATGACGGCGGGGAGTGGAATGGGGAATGGGGAGGACGAGGGGAGAGTGTGGGGGAGGTCATGGAGGAGGAGGAGTGAGGCGGTGGCGGGTGGAGTGGAGGACGACGAAAGAGGAGCCCCCCCACCCTTTTCCATCTTTATCGTCCTTGCCTCCGTCCCTCACCCTCATCGTTTCTCGTTCTCTCTCTCTCGTCCATGCTCCGTGCCTTCCTCGTGTCTTCTCGTCCCTCGTCCTCGTCGTTCTCCATTTACTCCTGCTTATGTTTTCCCTTCTGTTCCTGCTGCTTCTTCCCAGGCTGCCGCTGTCCTCGACGATTTCCTCATCATGATCTTCCATTCTTCTCGTCTTCATCCTGATTATGTTCCCCCCCTTCTCCTCATCTTCCTCCGGCTTCGGCTTAACCTTCCCCCCTCTTGTCGTTGCTGCTCCTCCTCGTCGTCCTCGTCCTCCTCAGCTTCATCTGGCCCTCAGCATCTTGCCGTCCCCTCTCCCACATCTTTTCACTTCTCGTATCTCGTATCCCCCTCCCCGCCAGCAGCAACACGTCGCCAGAAGCTTCTGAGCGACAATTCTTGAATCGGTCTGCTGTGGTCTGAGTTGTGCTAGGGGTCGGCTACACGTAAGAGTGACCCTTGGCCAGAGTGACCTTTAGTGTTGGCCCTAAGGGGGTCGACAGATTTTCTTGCGGAGTGCGCTCGGCCTCGTGTCGGCGCACGCTGCACCAGTCTGCGATCACATCTAAGCGCGCTTGATTCAGGGTGCGCCCCTCGCAATCGATCGCAACGCATGCACGGTGTATTCTGCCGCGTGTTTCGTTCGGCGAGGGGGGGCACAGTCGAGCGGGCGACGTGCTCTCCGCTTTGGGACCGGTCCCAAATCGTCCTGGAATAATTGTGATGAACTTTGACTAACTTTGACTAACTTTGAATAACGTTTCGCATTCCGCGTTTTACAACTCAATTCTTTACTATTGAAAGTTGTTTGCGGCCGCGGGGGGGGCAAGTTTCGGCCCGGTTTCGGCCGTGACGCCGGACCCGGTCAGACGTCATCGCGATGCGGCCCTGCAGTGCCAGAACATTCCGCGGTGGCGCCCGATTACGTCTGTTTTCGCAGAGCCCTCGGGCGGGTGTTCTGGGGCGCCCGGAACGAATTGGCGGAAGTCCGCCATTCCCTGCTGGCGCTAGGGATCTGTCGAAGCGCGCCCCACCGATCGTTGATGCAATCCGACGGCCTCGGCTTGCGCGGTTGCGCCAGGCCCCCACGGGCCCCCCTAAGGCCGCGCACCAAAAGGCACTTTTGCCTAGGGTCACTCTTACGCGTCTCTCTCTCTCTCTCTCTCTCTCTCTCTCTCCCTCCTCAACACTCCTTATCATATTCCTCCTACTGCTCCTTCCTCCTGCTCTTCCTCCTCCTGGTCGTCCGCTTCCTCCTGATCCCTTTCTACTCCCTCCTCTCTCCCCTGGTCCATTTACCCAGCCTCCCTCCGAACCCCTCCTCCCCGCTCCAGATCCTCCTCCTCGTGCTCCCCTTGCCCCCCACCCCCTGCCCTTCTCCCCAGCCCCCTCATCCCCTCCTTCTCTTGCCCCTCCCTCCCCCTGTTGCTCCCTCCTGGCCTCCGGGCTCCACGGTCGTCGCCGCGCGCCACGGGTCGCCGCCCTGCCGGCAATTGTTGTCGTCGATGTCGTCGTCGTCGTCGTCGTCGTGTCGTCGTCGTTGTCGTCGTCGTCGTCGTCGTCCTTCCGTCGGCTGCGATCCTGGCGTTGCAATTGTTCAAAACGGGCGCCCTCGCCGGGTGCCTGGCTCCAGGGCCCTCACTGGTCGATCATGCTCGAAGGATGACGCAGGAGATTGGTGCCCGTGTCGTCGATGTCGGTTCTCCGTTGTCGTCGTGCTCTCTCACTCTCTCTCTCTCTCTCTTTGGGGGCCTCTCTATCAGAAAAAAAAAATGGGCGGGGCGTCCCCCGCCTCCCCCCTCGCCGCCGTGTGCCCGGGCCCCCCGGGCCCTGCCGAGTTGGCCGCGCCCCCGCTTCCCCCCGGTGAGGCGCTGGAGGATGGCAAGCGCCGCCGCCTCGCCCTGCGGCTGGGCACCGTGGCGCTCGAGGCCCCCCCCCCCCCACGCACGGGGGATCCACTGCAGACTCGATCTGCTCCCAAACTGATGGCCCCGCCGGATCTCTTCAAGGAGTGCGTAGAAGGGTCGTGGACTTACGGGCCATTCTGCGTATTGCTTCGTAGCCTCGGCGGGGAACTCAATTTGGGGCAAATCAATTCTGTAGCCGATCCCCCTCTCGACCCCTGGCGCCTCGGACGCGTTTTTTTCTGTTGGCTGGCGGGGTCGGGTCCCGGCGGCGATCTTGGGAGGCGGCGGCCCCAGCCTCCCCAGATTGAGGGCCCGAGAGCAGAGGGGGTCGAAGCATCGTGCATCGCATCGCCGGTGCATCGACGATGTGGCTCGATAAGGAGCCCGAGTTTCCCCACGCCGATGGCGCCGACGCATCGCCCATGTGTCGCCGATGCATCGCTGATGCATCAGCGATGCAGTGGTGATGCGGCGCGATCCTCCGGCTCCATTTGTGTCAGGCCCCATATGGGTGGTCTCTGGACAAGGTCTCTGCAATGACGCGCTGCCGTTGGAAGCCCGTCAACGTTTTATCCCTCCGTCTTTGTCCGAAGGCTTGGTGCTTCTCCAGCAGTAACACGCGGATGAGTTCGTCACAGCGGCGTGTCATTGAGACCAATGCTGCTTCCCCAGGATCGGTTCCCGATCCTCGACTTCTCGGCTCCCGTCCTCGATCCCGACCTTCGATCCTCGATCGCGGCCTTGTCAGGTTGGCCTCGATCCGAGTCAGGACGATCAGGTCTTGAGGGCGACCCTGCATCAGTCTCCGTCTAGGTTTCTCCTGCCTCCATCTTCGTCCTTCGCCCCCCCCCCTGCCCGCGCACTCTCCCTTCTCGTCAGCGTCTTCGCCTCGCCCGGGAGGAACGGGCGAGAACAGACCCGAGGTTAGGACTGCTTGCCAACTCCCCTTGCTTCGACTTCGCCTGTGGCCTCGTTCCTCACACCGTCGACACCGTGGCCGTGTTGGACGGGAAGTTGAAGTGTCGGGGTGCCGACCTCGAGGTCCTCGGCCGACTCCTCCTCCTCCTCCTCCTCCTCCTCCTCCTCCTCCTCCTCCTCCTCCTCCTCCTCCTCCTCCTCCTCCTCCTCCTCCTCCTCCTCCTCCTCCTCCCCCTCCTCCTCCTCCTCCCCCTCCTCCTCCTCCTCCTCCTCCTCCTCCTCCTCCTCCTCTCCTCCTCCTCCTCCTCCTCCTCCTCCTCCTCCTTCCCTTCCCTCCTCCTGGGCAGAGGCGGCTGCCCCGACCCCGATCCTCAGGATGCTCGACCTCGGGGTCCTCGAGCCCTCGGCCCCCACCCACGACCCCGATCCTCGAGAGGCTTGATCGCGGCCCCTGTCGGGCAGGCCGTGGGAGGAGAAGGCCTGCGCCGCTCCGGGGCGCTCTCGGGGCGCCCTCCTCGGGGGTGCCTGGGGAGCGCCCTCCCTGGAAGGGCCACGGCGCCCGCTGCGTCCTCCACCGGGGCTCCTCCTCCTCCTCCTCCTCCTCCTTTTCCTCCTCCTCCTCCTCCTCCTTTTCCTCCTCCTCTTCCTTTTCCTCCTCCTCCTCCTCGTCCTCCTGGTTGGCCCATAGGGGGTCCCAGCGACAAGGGGTGGTGCAATAGATTTGGGCAGTAGATTTGTGGGTTGCAGTCGATTCGGGGCTTGCAGTACATTCCGCGGCGCAGATGTATTGCTGGGCTTTCGCGTGCAACGCGCTAGCTGCAATGCAATGCAATCCAATTCTCTGGCGCAATACATTTGCAATACAATTGCCCCAAACCTATTGCACCACCCCCTTTCAGTTTGACCCCTTTTTGGGTTAACCAAATCCTCCTCCTCCTCCTCCTCCTTCTCCTCCTCCTCCTTCTCCTTCTCCTCCTCCTCCTCCTTCGCCTCCTCCTCTTCCGAGTAGGGAACGAACCCAGCAGAATGCTCACATTTCCCTCTTCCAGGAGCCGTTTGGAGCGATGTTCCTTCCGACCCCACCCTCTTCTCCTAAGTACCCCACCTTCCCCCCCCGACTCAACTCAATCTCCGATCCGATTTGGCCCCATGCAGACTCATCATCTCCTCGCTCGCATCTCAGCCTGCGATCCTGGGTTCCCGATCCTGATCCTCGACTCCGGCGTCCTGCCTGCGTGCAGCAGGCAGGACGCCCTTGATTCCCTGATTCGCCGTGCCCCGTGGCCCGCATCTCCCGAGTGAGCTGGTGGGGCACGACCTGGTCGTGCCACGTCTGCAGAGACATGCAGCATGCTTTCTCTACCACAGTGCACGTGAAGAAAGCAGCATCGCCACTCCTGCGGAACAGTATAGGGGAAGCTCAGCTCCAGGATGTAAAAGTGGACGCCGTCTTTGTCTCTAAGGGAGATGGTGATGTGGAGGACGATCACACCGGGCAGACGATCAGGAGGCGAAGGATGTGCAGGATGTATTCCGCGGGATCGTGCCGGAAGGGCGGCATGAGCCAGTCCTGGCGGCCGGCCGTGGGGGAGTTGAAAAGGGGACGGGCTTTCTCAGAAGGTTTGGAAGGACCTCCGGCCTTTGAGAAGTGTTGTGAGCCTTCCCCGACGACGCCAAACACTTCCCAGAAGAAGGGGGTCTTCCGAGAAACCCCGCCGCCTTCAGAGAAGGGCTTCTCCCTCTCGCTTCCCCCCTGCGCTCGCCGCCAGACGGAGGTACGAGGAGGAGAAGGCCCAGGAGGATCAAGGCATGAGGGAGGAGGAGGGCCAGCAGGGGAGGACGAGGAGGAGGACAAGGAGGAGGAGGAGGAGGAGGAGGAGGAGGAGGACGATGATCAGCATGAGAATGACAAGGAGGAGGGGGAGGATCAGAAGGAGAGCGCGGCTGGTTCGCACCGCGAATAACGCGGCGGCGACCCCGGCGCGGGCGTTCCAGGCTGAGTGCAGCCCGTGACCTCGGAGTCGGCTCGTGTCGAACGATCTGCGCTGTCAGTGGGCCGTGATCGTTCTGGCCTGAACTCAAAGGAGAAGCAGATACCAACGGTCCGCGCGGTGTCAGAAGCCAATGCCGACGTCATCACGAAATGAACCCGCCGTAGGACACGGAACAGGGAGACGAGGATCGGGGCTTGCGTTGCCTCGTGAGGGGGTTGGGAGAAAGCGAGCAACATGCAGGCCTAGGACGAGGATCGGTCGCTCGGGAGCGTTCCAGATCGCTCTCGGAGCGCCCCCGAGCGCTCGGGGACGGCTGCGGCGCCCACTGCTCCCTCCAGGCCAACCGGCTCCAATGTCGGGGATGGACAGAACCCCCTCTAGCAAAACGTGGTTTAGTGAAAACGACCTCGGGCCCAAACCTGGCGGGCACACGCCTTGAAAATGACGGCCGCGGCGCCCTCTCGGGAACCGAAAACGGACAATGCACCAGTCGACGTGTCGGGGTGGGGGTTCTATCCACCCCCGAATGATTCCCGATTCATCCTCGCCCGATGTTTTCTCCCCATCCCGCCTTCGTCTGAGGACGTCTGGGTCAGTCCAGCGCCCCCCCCCTCCCCCCCCAGACCTCCGGGGCCACGAGCTTCCCACGGCGTGGGCCCTCAGAGAGGTCCCTGGAGACCTCCCGAGGGCCAGCTCGTCACACCAAAGTGAAGTCGGGCCTGCCCCTCCACAGGAGGGGTATCCAAAAATAGTTGAAACAATAGTATGGGGACGCTTTTTTCTAACCTTTTTTGAGCATGTATGGAATAAGTTGTGACTACTTTTCATGTTTCGCTCACAATCCCCCTGTAGGGGGACATGCCCGACCGTAGGCATGTGTCTGGCGCCCCCCCCCCTCGCACGTCTGATCGCCGCTTCCCCCTCCAGCCTCCGCGCGGCCGCCCTCGTCGGCGCCTCTCTCTCTCTCTCTCGGACCATGTGCCTACCCATCGGTCGTTGAAAGTAGGTATTTGTGGATTCTCAGATTCCGAATTGAGCGCCTTCCTGCTTCCATGATCGAGTGGCTTTACCTTTTCGGGTCCTCCTGCGGGGACGGACGGAACCCAATCTACAGTCAACGCCTTGCTACTTCATGTTTCTACCTACTTCTTCCGACGGATGGGTATCGGTTGCCCCGACTCACCCCGCGCTGGCGCGGATTTGCCTCCGCCTCGCCGCCGGCGGAAGAAAAGTGTTTGGCGACCCCCAGGGGGCCTGGCCAGGCAGCGCCCTCCCCCATCGGAAGCGGAAAGGTCGTGGGTGAGGAACGAGAAGTGCCATGTTTTGATTCGCAGTCGGGGGCGCCTGCTCCCCAGGGCGGCTGGACAGCTGATACCGTCGGGCCGAGGCATAAGATCGAGGAAGGTTCGGAAAGGGTTGCTAATGTTCTTCGTGTTTGTTGGGCGGTTTTCTCCTCCTCCTCCTCCAGACCTCAGACCTCTGCGCGGCCGCCCTGGTCCTTTTTCCCTGCTCTTGCACGCCGGCCAATTCGCGATTCGGTCGCCCCGAATCGCCACCCGCTGGAGCGGACTGCCTCTGCCTCGCCGCCGCCAAGAAAAATAGTGTTTGCTGGACGTCCTTGTGCGTCTTGGGGAGGGTACCTCTGGGCGATCTGTGCGTGTTGGCCGACGGAGGGTCTCATGCTCTCGAAGGATGGTCTTCTGGCCCAGGTCCGACTGTACCCCTGCGATGGCACGCAACTTTCCAGCCAGGCGGTTGCGGTGTAGGCGTCGGTGAAGGCATGTGCCCCGGAGGCTTCCGACCCGGCCGGGGGGATTCATTATCGGATCAGGGTGGCAATTCGATTCTTGGCCACTCCACGTTGGGCCTACATCGGCTGACAGGCCCTGGAATCCTTCTCCAATGGTCTCTCATCCAATGCCCTTACCGTATCTGGGCGAATCATCGCATCCCGAGGTTTGGATCGCGGGAATTGTTGGCCAGAGACGAGAATAACCCCCTAGCACGATCACGCACGCAGGGGGAGGAACCCGAAGAGGGGGAGGAGGAGGGGGAGGAGTAGGAGGGGGAGGGGGAGGAAGATGAGGATGAGGAGGAGGAGGAGGAGGAGAAGGAAGAGGAGTAGCACCAGTGCAAACGAAAGACCCATCGGCGATGCTGCAAACAAAAACCCTCCCTCCAAGTTCTCTCTTCACTTCCACTGGGCGAAGTGCCCCATTGAAAGACAACTGTGTGAAAATCCAGAACCGCGCCAGAGCACCATTGCTGGTGCCTCAACGCCGCGGATCAACATTACTGCTGCGTCCTGACGACCCTGGGTCGTCAACACAGCGAATCAAGGCAGTCCTACATCGCACCAAAAATAAGTTCTGAAACGCAAGCCGTAAGAATATGTGACATGGTTGCAAGCTCTTCAGACGAATGCGTGCGGCGTTGAGCCGAGAGCCACATGTTGAAAAAGTACCAGCCTCCATTCGTGAAACCCTTGCAAACTGTTAGGACGAATGTGTGCGGCGCTAAGGTTAGAGCCACCTGCAGAAATCGGTTCGCCTCTATTCCGTGAAGGTCCTGCAAATCCTCAGTTTAAGGATCACAAGTGGTGAGGACGTCTTTGGCGAAACACCCGGCCCGCCCTACTGACGCTCCTCGGGTTGCAACAGAAGTTATGTAGAAGGGACAGGGGTGAAGGGTTTACCAGGGTGGATCAGAAAATGGAGCATGCTCCCTCGCTCTCAGGCGAACGATGCCACACTTCGGCGACACCGTCAGCGGAGGCCCACGCGTAGGCCGATTCACGGCCCGCACAGGAAACTACACTGGCAGCATCCCGCTGCACAAGGGCTGCCTGCACGCCAGCCGCACCACGGCCCGCGCCAGAGGCACCGTCCCGCTGGAAAAAGCAAGCACGTCAGCCGAGGGCCGAGAGGCTCCTGCCCTCATGATCCGCGCGACGCTAGCCACACCACGGCCCGCGCCAGGCATAGGCACCATCCGGCTGCGAAGCGTGAGCACAGAGCCCCGAAATTCAGACGAGGAACTCCGTGAACCTAGCCCTCGCCGCGCCATTCCGCCAGAAGCGCCTCGACCATCCGCCCACGAAGCTCCTCCCGGACGCCTTCCAGTACCTTCTGCTCGACGGCGGCCTGGTGCTATCACCTCCTCCTACGGGGCTTCCGCCCACGAGGCCCAACGTGAGCGACTGGACGAGGTCGCTCTCCACGCCGCCGCCGTAGTACTCCTTGAAGCCAGCAGCGCTGCGACCAGCAGTAGTGGGCCAAAATCGCTGCACCTCGCTGCCACCAGCAGCCGATACGTTCCATGCCCCGGAGGTGCTGACACCAGCGGCCTTCCTGCTGCCTCCAGCAGCCGAGGCTTCCTCGGTGCGAGAAGCGCCGACACCGGCAGCCTTCTGGCCCTGGCCACTGCTGCCGCCAGCAGCCAGCCGCCTCCCGCTTTGGGCCCCTCTGGCTCCTGGCCCGTGTGGGGTTTGCCACTGCGGTGCACCCCCCGGGGGGGGCCCGCAGCGGGGTGGCGGTTTGGCTCGTCCTCCTCCTCCTGCTCCTGCTCCTGCTCCTGCTCCTGCTCCTCCTCCTCCTCCTCCTCCTCCTCCTCCTCCTCCTCCTCCTCCTCCCGCGTGCGTTGAGAAGGCCTTCGCTGCACGCGACCGTCAGTTCTCCCGGGGGCCCGACCCCGTACTCTTGGCCCGGGGCGCCGTCGGAGAACGACCTTGGACGGCCTTCTCCTCCGCGTGCTCCCGTTTCTTCTCTTCGAATTTCTATCCTTACTCTTCTCGCTCTTCTTTCCGTGGGCGTTCCAGCCCCGCGGGTCCCTGGGGATCGAGGCAGGGGTTGCGAGCGCTCGGTCGCCCTCGACCGCGTCCTCCTCGAGGCGTTCCTCGTCTGCTTCTTCTCCTTCTCCTTCCCCGAGTGCTTGAAAGACTCCGCCGACGAGAGGGTCTCCAGCCGACTGGCCATCGCCTCCTTGGGCTGCGTGGTCTTCTTCACCTTCGGCTTGAAAGACTCTGACTGCTCCGACTCCTGTTGCGCAGCCTTCCCCTCCTTCAGCTTCAGGTCCATGAGCTGGTAGGACTCCGACGGCGACTTTGCCGCCCGCCGCGTCGCCGTGTTCTCCTTACGGTTCTTCTTCGCCTCCTTTGGCATCTCCGCTTGCTCCAAACGCTTGCCCTTCACCTCCTGTGACTTCGTCTTCTCCCCCCTGTGCTTGTGGGCCACTGTTGGCTCATCTGACTCCAGCCGGGGCTCCCTCTCCTCCCGTTCCTTCGCCTTCCTCTCTTTCGGCTCCTTGGAGGCGCGGTCCTGCGATGGCTGCAGCGCCGCATGCTCCTCCAGCTTCACCTGGCAGTCCCTCGGCGTGAAGGGCGATGGCGGCGATTCCGTCTCCACCCGCGTCCCTGTCTTCGCCTGCAGGCCCTGGGCCAAACGCGCGGGCCGCGCCCCTCTCTGACCCGGTGGAGGCCGAGGCGGCCCCACCCATCCCGACGGCGCCTCCGACGGTGCAGCCCCTGGGTGGAGGCCCGTCGCCGCTGATGAAGGACTCCATCCGCGCCCGCTTCTGTGCGTCCAGCTCGCAGCGCTCCTCCAGCAGCGTCCGCTTCTCGCCCACGAGCATGCTGCGCCGCTCGCAGAGCGACAAGACAGTCTTTGGGCCTGCACGCCTGCACATTCCGCTCCGCCATCGAAGAGCTCCACGACAAGCTAAGCGCCTGGTTCCAGCACTTCATGCACGCCGATTTCCAGCGCTCCGAGCTTCGCTCCAAGCCAGTGCAGACCAGCTACAAGGGAACCGGCAGTCTCAGGCCATCCCGCTAGGACGGGTTGCGCCCCTTCGAAGTGCGCCCGCCTCAAGCCCGCTACGGCTGGAGCAGGGATGGAGGAAGGGAACAGAGCCCCAGAGAAGGCGTACGATAAGGACCCGGGAGGAGGAGGAGGAGGAGGAGGAGGAGGAGGAGGAGGAGGAGGACCGTAATGAAGGGCGGTCTGGGGTCCTCCAGGTGCGGCAGCTGGCGCCGAACGCCGCCGCTGCCAGCGCGGGCGGCCCCGCAGGTGCGGAGCGCACTTCTCTCCGCGATGGCCGGGTGGAGGCCGAGGCATGTTGACAGATGACGTGCGTAGACGTGTCCAGGTTTCTCCAGCATGGTGGTGCGGGCAGGCGATCCGGGCTGGGCGACTCGAAGAGCCACACTCATCGAGGGCAAACGACCCCCGAAGCCTAACAACGTAGCACCCAGCAGTTGCGGATAAAATTGAGGGGGCGGCGAGTACGTCGGCAGTCTGCGAGGCTCTGACGAAGCCCGCCGCTGTCGCGGGTGGGTCGCGGGTGGACCGAGGGCCGGGTCGCGGGTGGGTCGTGGGCTGGGTCGCGGGTGGGTCGCGGGTGGATCGCGGGTGGATCGGGGATGGGTCGCGGGTGGGTCGCGGACCGGGTCGCGAGGTGGACGACGACGACGACGACGACGACGACGACGACGACGACGGCGACAATAACAACAAAAGCAACAACAACGACAACCACAGCAGCAACAAAAGCAACAACACCAACACCAACAGCAGCAACAACAACAATAACTGCAATATCAATCCAGACCGCATAACCTCACTTCAGCCACGCGCGCAGGGACAGTGAACAACCATTGGCACCCTCACTCTGACATTGTGAAGACGTGGCCTCACTTGGGTCCCCGTTTTTGCATTAGTTCGGGATACTAATTCTGGGCGGTTTGCTTTGGTAGATCTGCAAGAAAGCCAACTATCTGTGATGTTTTTGGCCCTCCTAACTTAGGCCCCCTCCCACAGGGTTAGGGATCCTTTCTTGGTGAATCACACGCGCCCCGTTCATGGGGACGGGAACAAAGACTGTGTGGAACAGCAATGACGACTAGAAACGGACCGAGGTATCGAGGTGAGGTCGGGGAGGGTGCCCCAGTTTCTTCGCGTTTGTTGGATGGTCTTGTGCATCCTGGGGAGGATACCCTTGGGTGTTCTGTTTGTTTTGGGCGACGGAGTGTCTCATGTTCTTGAGGAATGTTCTTCTGGCCTGGGTCCGACTCTGCTCGTGCGATATACGAATAGCGCAGCCCTCTCCGGCACAACGGTCGGCGCAGCGCGCGGCGACGCTGCCCCGCCGCATCTTGGATGCATAGCCATATACACTGTCTGTTCGAGTCTGGGGCCCCCGTTCCCAAGGCGCCCGATGCGCAGTGTGCACGAATACGGCTAGAGGCTCTGTGTTTATATCCATATCCATTGCGCCTCGGCCTTTTGGCGCCCCCTTCCCAGGAAGTCAAAGACGCAGCTGATTTGGACCCCGCCGCATCGCCGGTGCATAGCCGATGTATGGCCGATGCGGTTTGATGTGAAGCACGATTTCCTCCACACCGATGGCGCCGATGCATCGGCGATGCATCGCCGATGTATCGGGGATGCGGTGCGATCCTCCGGCCCCATCCACTCGGCCCCACCTCGGAGCCCTCCTAGAGTCTCGAACAAAATTGAGACGGAGGTGTTTACATGTTATCGGCCTTTCGCGGCCCTTGCCGGGCCTCAGGACCTTCAAATAACGACCCAGCATGAAAGATGATCCCAGCGAGGTCGTCGAGATCGAGACGCCAGGGCCCCAGAAACGGCAGGGCCGTTTTTCACCGTTTCCGAAAAAGTGTCCCTTGAAAATGGAAACGGCAAACAACGGCGATTGGAAACAGCAACAAAAACGGCTCCAGGATTGGAACTGGAGCGGGAACCCGCAAAAGAACGGCGACGGAACCGGTAAAAACACGGCGTCGGAACCGGCAACAACAAATTCCAAAACGGAACCAGAGAAAAACGGTTGTCGTTTACATTTTCAAGGGACCTTTTTTCCGGAAACGGTGAAAAAACGGCCTTGCGTCGTTTGTGCGGTCATTTGGGTACGCCTCCGCGCGGGGAATTCGCGAGAGGATGCCCCGTGTCCATGGTATGCATTGGGTCGCGGTCCGGGGGCCAGGCCCGTGAGGCCGAGGATATGTGTATCCCGGCCCCGAGATCATTGGCCGTTTGCGGTCTCCAGTCAGGGCCCTCGCCGGGGCCAGGTGCCGTCAAGAAAGGGCTCTGGACCACAAGCCGGCCCTGGGGAAGTGGTCGGGACTTCCCGGGGCCCTGCCTTGACCAAATCAAGGAATCGAATCTTCGTGGAGGAGGAGGGGGCAGGAAGGAGGGGAAGAGAGATCGAAGAAGAGACATGTATGAACATCTATTTTGGGAGATCCGCGCGCGCTGGACCCTCCTGGCCAGGCGGGCTTGGAGCGCAAGGGGAGGGGGGCCCAGCGCCGACTCCGGCAATCCGCTCAGATTGCCTACAGTTTATGGTTACGCCACTTCTCCCCCTTTCATGAAGGACGGGATGGAGACTGTACACCTGGCATCGCTCGGACGTGTGCATTTTTCCTTCGGCGAGGACCATCGAGGAGCATCCTTGACCATTTGGCGATAAAACCAGACACGAAACCGTAAAAAACACAGGGAATGGACGTCCGAGCGATGGCGAGTATATAATAGTTTGCGTATCGTGCGGGCCACCATTGGAGGCCCGCGTCGCAGAGGCCGGATGTGGCTTGAGCTCACGGTCAGAAGCCGCTGCGGGGCCTGGCTTACAAGAGGAAGAGGAAGAGGAGGATGCGGAGGAGCATGAGGAGGATATTGGAGGACGAGAAGGGCGATGGGGAGGACGACTAATCCGGAGAAGGAGCACGAGGAGGAGCAGAAGGAGGAGGAGGAGGAGGAGGAGGAAGATGAGGGGAGCAGGAAGAGGAGGAGGAGGAGCAGGAGCAGGAGGAGGAGCATAAGGAGGAGCAGGAGGGGGAGGAGCAGAAGGTGTCTCGGTGTCTCGTGGATTCTGCGGGGCCTCCCTGGGATCCTTCCTCGCTGCCCTCTGCTGATCAACGCGCCACTCCGTCTCGCCTGCGCATTCCGTCTCGGTGGGCCACCGAGACACATGCGGGCGGCCTTGCTTGTTTTTTGGTCAAAATAATACATACACCGTGTACAATTTGTATGCATGAGTATAGGGACGTTTAGATTCCCACAACAGTACTTGCATTTAGGGCCTCTTACTTGTCCTCTAGGGAACTGGGTCCGACGTTTTCCACAGTCGTCGCCCCGTCGCCGCCTTGTCGCCGCCCGTACCTGGGCCTGTCTGTTGGTCTGCCGGCTACGTTGCCGCCGTTGTCGCCCAATCGCCGGGTCGTCGCCGCACGTACCTAGGCCTGTTTGTCGGTCTGGTGGCTACGTTGCCGCCGTCGCCGCCCCGTCGCCGCCCGTACATGGGCCTGTCAGTCGGTCTGGCGGCTACATTGCTGCCGTCACCGCCCCGTCGCCGCTTGGTGGCCGCCCGTTCCAGGGCCTGTCTGTCAGTCCGGCGGCTACGTTGCCGCCGTCGCCGCCCCGTCGGCGCGTCGTCGCCGCCCGTTCTTGGACTTGTCTGGCGGTTTGGCGGCTATGTTGCCGCCATCGCCGCCCCGACATGATGGACTCGATGACATAGAGTGCACGACATAGGTTGTACCACATCACGGATATTGCATTACATAGAGTGCGCCACATCAATTGCACCACAAAGATCTCACCGCACACAACACACATTTATAACATATAAACGTCACAGGACCACCTATTTCACAACGTAGATTGCTCCACATCTATTGCACCAGGTAGATGTTTTCACATCGATTGCCCCACATCTGTTACACATCATAGGTTGCACCATATGTTGTGCACCACATGTCTTGCACAGCATCGATTGCCCACCATATGTCGCACAGTATGTATGCCACCACATATACTGCTCCACGCAAAAATGCTCTTCAGATAGTGCACCACGTGACAATGCTCTTTCAGATAGTGCACCACGTGACTTGCAAAGCACTGATTATTCTTCATTCTTCGTTCTGAAAGAATATAGACTCTACGCCCCCGCAGCTGGGAATATCACTTCCCCTGTCCATCTTGCGCAATTTACATACGATTCTGAAACATCGTCCATCCTAAGCATGAGCCCATACCATCCCAGTCGAGCCGGTATCCGCCCCCCCCCCGCCATCCTCTGGCAAAGAATACCATCAGCACGCAGCCGTTTTATTAAACATCAGAAGTTTTCAAGAATCCCGTGCAACAAGTGAGACGACGTGCGCACGCGCGCGTCGTCGCCCGTGCAAGCCGAAATCCTTCCAACACCTTTTTGGTTCCGTGCGGATTTGAAATTCGAATGTCAAAAAAACACATACAAAACACATAGTTTCGCGACACGGATCTTCAAAAACAAGCTTGCGCGCGCGGTCTTGCGAATCTTTCCGAAAACCACGGGTTTCCGACATGTTTATAACATGCTAGCAGACGGGCTTCGCGCGCCCCTGCGCGAGTGCCGTCGGGAGAATCGTTTTGCACAACATCGGAAGAAGTGCGCACGCGCTCGCCGTCGCGCGCGCATTCCAAAACCCGTCGAAAGCATTCGGTGTTGTAGCGAATTCAAAACGGAGTGCCCAAGATAGATACAACACATGGTTTCGAAGCACCAGTTCTCATCAAAGCGTGCGCTCGCGCTCTTACGAATTCTTAAGGAAACCATTGGTTTTCAACATGCTCATAACATGCTACCCAACGTGTCTCTGGCGCCGCATGTCCACATCATTCGCACGCCCTTTGCGCGCTTGCTGCGGAGGGGGGGGGAGGAGAAGGAGGAGGAGGAGGACGACGAGGAGGAGGACGAGGAGGAGGACGCGGAGGAGGACGCGGAGGAGGACGAGGACGAGGACGAGGAGGACGAGGAGGAGGAGGAGAAGATGGAGGAGGAGGGAGGGGATGGAGGGGGGGAGGAGGAGGAGGAGGAAGAGAGGAGGGGGAGGAGGAGGAGCAGGAGGGGGAGGAGGAGGAGGGGAAGGAGGAGGAGGAGGAGGACGAGAGGAGCAGGAGGAGGAGGAGGAGGAGGAGGAGGAAGGAGGAGGAGGAGGAGGAGGAGGAAGAGGGGGAAGGGGGTGGGAGAGGGGGAGGAGGAGTAGGAGGAGGAGGAGGACGAGGAGGAGGACGAGGAGGATGAGGAGGACGAAGAGGAGGACGAGGACGAGGAGGAGGACGAGGACGAGGAGGATGAGGAGGAGGAGGAAGAGGACGAAGACGAGGAGGAGGAGGAGGAGGAGGAGGAACAGCAGTGCCAACCCAAGAGGCCCCATCGATGTTGGGATTTACCCTCCTTCCAAGCTCCCTCTTCATAGGGCCCTACAACAGTTCATTTCCATTGAGGGAACTGCCTCGCTGGAAGACAACCATTTGAGGACCCTGCAGCATGCTAAAACATTGTTCTCGGGATTACAGCGCCACGGATTCACCTGACTGTTGCTTGTTGACGATTCAGAATCGTGCGAGAACGCCGTTCTTGGCACTTCAATACAGAGAACCAACGTAACCGCTGCGCCCGCGTAGCCCTGAATCTTTTCAAACCATCTTTGCTGGTACGTTGATGATGGGAAACAGTGAAACCCTTTGAACTGTTTAAAACGAATGCGTTCCGCGCTAAGGAGAAAGCCACATGTTGAAAAGGAACCGCCCTCAATCCGTGAAGCTCTTGCAATTTGTTCAAACGAATGTGCGCCGCGTTAAGGCGAGAGCCACATTGCGATAACGACCCGTCGTGAAGCTCCTGCAGAGTTTTGGAAATAATGTGCGCCGCGCTACTGCGAGAGCTACTTTTCGAAAAGCATTTGCCGTCAATTCGTGAAACTGTTGCAATCTGTTTTGCACGAATGCGCGCTGCGCTAAGGCGCCGGCCACATTTTGAAAACCATCCGCCCTCAATCCGTGAAGTTCTTGTCATTTGTTCAAATGAACACGCGCCGAACTAAGGCGAGAACCACCTGCTAAAAAAGAATCGCCATCAATCCGTAAAGCTCTTGTAGTTTTTGACACTAAGTTGCGCCGCGTTGAGGCGAGAGCCACATTTTGAAAACCACCCGCCCTCCGTATGTGAAACAATTCGCAAATTTGATTGAAGCTACAAAATCATGTCTCAGGAAAAACGCCCGGCCCGCCATGAAAAGTGGCCTCGGAAAAGGACAGGTCGGAGGTGAGGGGGTGAGATCGAATTGGAACGGAGAGCCCCCCTACCGAGAAATCGATTTCGGTTTCGTGTTCGTGCGTGCCGTGCGTGCGGGCGAGGAGAAGCTGCGTGGGCCGGCGAGAAGAAAGTCTCCTGTAGCTGAGGCGCGGCCAGACCAAATGATTCCAGACCGGCGTCCGGTGGCCCGCGGTGTTCCGCCGGTGTCCCGCGTCTGTATAAGGCGCGGCCGGACCAAATGATTCCGGACTGGCGTCCGGTGGCCCGCGGTGTCCCGCCGGTGTCCCCCTTCCAGCTGAGGCGCGGCCAGACCAAATGATTCCGGACCGGCGTCCGGTGGCCCGCGGTGTCCCTCCGGTGTCCCGTCGGTGCCCCGATGATGATGATGATGATGATGATGATGATGATGATGATGATGATGATGACGATGACGATGACGATGACGATGGTGGTGATAATGATGATCATGTCGATGATGTTGCTGGTGACGATGATGATGATGATGGTTATGACGTTGGCCATGGTGATGATGATGATGGTGCCCCGATGATGATGATGATGTTGGTGATGCTGGTGTTGTTGATGATGATGCTGTCCCCATGATGATGTTGATGGTCAAGATGATGCTGATGATGATGAGATGATGATGATGATGATGGTGATGCAGATGATGATGATGATGATGATGCTGGTGCCCCAATGATCATGATGATGACGTTGATGATGACGCTGTTGATGATGGTGGTGATGATGATTGTGTCCCGATGATGATGATGTTGATGGTAATGATGACGATGATAGTGTCCCCATGATGATCATGTTGACGATGAGGATGATGATGAGGTGATGAGGATGATTTTAATGATGGTTGCCCGATGATGATGCTGATGTTGATGATGGTGATGGTGATGGTGTCCCGATGATGATGAGGATGGCGATGATGATGATGATGATGGTGATGATGATGATGGTGTCCCGATGATGATGATGATGATGTCCCGATGATGATGATGATGGTGATGTTGACGGTGCTGTTACTGATGATGATGGTTTAGTGAGGGGTCCGTCTACAGGAAGGGTGGGGCACCCCAAAACGCCAACAGCTAGGCCGGGGGACACAACTAAAATGTAATATTCAAAATTACGTTTTTGTCCGAAGGCATGGTGTGGAACATCCAGAATTATGGTTTGTTGTTGTTTTTGCCCTGAAGAGCTGTGTGTGCTTGAATTCAGAAATCGTGGTTTTATTGTGGGAAGGCTTCGCCTCTTTCGCCCTTCTGGAAGTGTTGTTGCACGATGAACGCCACGTGCGAAACATGTTTGTGGGGAGTTGCGTGTGTAGTTTCATTCGCGGTTGATCGCGTAGTTGGTTTCTTTACTGTTCGTATCCATCATGGTCCACCCAGCAATAGTACCCAGGCGAAATGTCTGGATCAGGGAAGTGCGGGAACATTCCGTGTAACGAAGAGAAATTAATGGGGAAGCCGTCAAACTGAATTTCGTGGGTCAGCCTGGGCACGCCCGGGAGTGAATGCACATTCGCGGCCCCAGGAGGATTGGGCGAGGAAGAGAAGGAGGAGGAGGAGGAGGAGGAGGAGGAGGAGGAGGACGAGCGCACAACGCGCCCACGCGCGTGCGCGCGAGGCGTGAATTCTGCATTGTTCTCAGCGGTCTGGCAACGAAGGGGCCTGGAAACGAAGGGATTCTTGGGCGGTGGCCGAATGGGCGTTCCAGGTAGCGCGGGGCTGCAGCGCGCCAGCCAAGTGGCTCAGCGCGCAGCGCGCCCGCGCGCGCGCGCCGGCGCGAGCTGTGAATTTTGCATCATTTATCATAGAAGGGCCGCAACGTTGGCATGGAAGCTCACGTGGTCCCCTAGCGGAGACCGATTGGCTTTCCGATTTACCATGGGGTTGTAGCGCGTCGGTGAAGTGGCTCAGCGCGCAAAGCGCCCGCGCGCGCGCGGGCGCGAGCTGTGAATTCTGCGTTATCCACAATCCTGGAAACTAAAGTGGCCCCCCAGCGGTGACCGACTGGATTGTCAAATTGACATGGGGATGTAGCATGTCGGCCAAGTGGCTCAGCGCACAAGTCGCCCGCGCGCGCGGGAGCGAGCCGCCATGCTGCGTTATCCAGAACAGAAGGGCCGCCGTGGTGGCTTGGGAGTTCAATCGGCCCCTTAGTGGTGGCCGATTTCTTTTTCAAATTTATCATGGGCTTCCAGCATGTCGGCCAAGTGTCTCAGCGCACAGCGCGCCCACGCGCGCGAGCGCGAGCTGTGAGTTCTACCCGCAATAGCAGGGCCGCCATGCTGGCCTGGGAAATCAAGCGGCCCATTAGCGGTGACCGATTGAATATCCGAGATAGCTCGAGTTTGTAGCGTTTTGGTTAAATGGTTCAGCGTGCCACGGGCCCATGCGCGCGCGCGCCCGCTTGCGCTCGCGCGCGCGAGATGTGAATTCTGCATCACCAACAATAGAATGGCCGCCATGTTTGCTTAGAAACTTAAGTGGCCCCTTCGCAGTAACCGACGGACTTCCAAGTTAGCAAAAGGTCGTAGCATGCAGTATAAATTGTGCAGCGTACAGAGCGCCCGCGCCTGTGCGCGCAGGCGCGAGCTGTGAGCCCTGTATTCTCCGCAACGCAAATGCCGCCACGTTGGCCTGAGCAATCAAGTGGCCCCTTAGCGGTGGCCGATGGTATTTTCCATGATTAACAAGTTGCCCAGCGTACAAGGCGCCTCGCGCGCGCGCCCGCGCGCGCGCGAGTTGTGAATTTTCGTATTACCCGCAGTTGAAGGGCCGCCATGTTGGCCTGCGCACTCAAGTAGCCCCTGTGCGGTGGCTTCCAGCATGTCAGCCAAGTGGCTCAGCGCGCAACGCGCCCGCGCGCGCGAGGGCGCGAGCTGCGAACCCTGATCCAAAGTAGAAGGGCCGCCCGGTTGGCTTGGAAACCCGGATTGATTTCCAGGTTAGCATTGGTTTGTGGCATGTTGGCCAAGTGGTTCAGCGCTCAAGGCACCCACCCGCGCGCGCGCGCGCGAGTTGCGACTTCTGGATCACTTGGTTACCCATAATAGAAGGGCCGCCACGATTGCTTGGAAACTCAAGTGCAACCCTATCGTTGGCTGGTTCGATTTCCGAGTAACCATGAGTTTGCAGCGTGCCGATTAAGCTGTAAGTTTTTTATTGCACGCAATAGAGTGGCCGTCATGTTGGCCTGGAAGCCATCGTGGCCCCTTAGCGGTGGCCAATTGGTTTTCCCAGTTTACCCAGGGTTGCCGCATGTCGGCCAAGTTGCTCGCGAGCAGTGATTTACGAACCATCCACACCAGAAGGGCCGCTACGTTTGCTTGGAAACTAAAAGTTGCCCGTTGCGGTAGAAGATTGAATGTCCTAGTTAGCATGTGGTTGCGCCATGTTGGCCAAGTAGCTCAGCGTACAACGCGCCCGCGCGCGCGGGCGCGAGCTGTGAACTCTGCATCATCCACGACAGAGGACCGCCGTGCTGGCCTGGCAATTCAAGCGGCCCCGTGGCGGTGGCCGAATGGATTTCCAAGTTAACACGGGGTTGTTGCATGTCGGCCAAGTGGCTCAGCGCACAACGCGCGCACGCGCGCGCGCGGGCTGTGCATCCTGCACTACCCACAATAGAAGGGCCGCTGTCTCCTGGAAACTCATGTGGCCCCTGAGCGGTGACCGATTGGAATTCCGAGTTCACATGGGCTTGTAGCATGTGGCTGAACGCACATAGCGCCCGCGCGCGCGCGCCCCCCCCCCCGGCGCGTGCGAGCTCTGAAAGCCGTACTACCCGCAATATCGGGTCCTTTATGTTGGCATGGAAGCTCAAGTGGCCCCTCCGCAGTAACCGATTGAACTTCCGAGTTAACATGGGGGTTGTCGCGTATCGGCCAGGTGGCTCAGCGTACACGTCGCCCACGCGCGCGCTAGCTGTGAACTCTGTATTTTCCACCGTACAACGGCCACCATGTTGGCATGGAAAATCTAATTGGCCAATTAACGGTGGCTGATTGTATTCCGAGTTAACATGGGCTTGTAGCATGTCGGTCACGTGGCTTAGCGTACAACGCGCCCGCGCGCGCGAGATGTGACTTCTGGACTCCACATCAGAAAGGGCCACCATGTTGTGGCCTGGAAACTCAAATGGCCCCTTAGCGGTGACCGATTGGATTTCGAAGTTAGCATGAGTTTGTAGCGCGTCGGTTACGTGGCTCGGTTTACAAAGCGCCACCGCGCGCGCGCGCCCGCGACCGCGCGAGCGCGAGTCGTGAATCTTTGGTTACCCACAAAAGAAGGGCCGCCGTGTTGGCCTGTGAACGAAGGTGGCCCTGAGAAGTGACCGACTGCATCTCCAAGTTAAGATGTGGTTGGAGCACGTCGACCACGTGGCTGAGCGCGCAACGCGCCCACGCGCGCGCGGGCGCGAGCTGTGAATTCTGTTGTGCCCACAATAGAAGGACCGCTATGTTTGCCTGGAAACTCAAGCGGCCCCTGAGCGGTGGCCGAATGGATTTCCAAGTTAGCATGGGGTTGTAGCACGTCGGCCAAGTGGCTCAGCATACTACGCGCGCGCGCGCGGGCGCGAGCAGTGCATTCGGCGCGCGGCGGCCGCGGGCCTTTCTGCGTCGGAAATAAACGCAATATGCGAGCGCGGAAATGCAGCCACACGCACTGTGGCCATGGGCCACTACGTAGGTAGGCGAACATACGGCTGCAAGGGGCAATGCCGCCGCGCGTTAGGGCGGGACACCATATTATGCGCGAGGGGAAAGCGCCGAGGCCATGTGCGGCCCGTGTTCAGCGCAGCCCGGTCGCCCCCGGCCTGGGGCCTGGCCCGGCAAGCAGCCCTGCCCACCCTGACTGGTACCCAGCGGGCTGGCCCCTCGCCCACCCAATAGCTCGGCTGGTGACCGGCCGGTAGCCCGGCCAGTAAGTCCGCGAACGCGGCGGGCAACCCTGCCGGTAACTCCACGAACCCGGCCGATAACCCTGCCGGTAATTCTACGAACCCGGCCGGTGACCCGGCCCGGCCAGTAACCCGGCTGGTAGCCCGCGCCCGGCCGGTAAACCGGCTGTTAGCTGGCTGGTAACCCGGCTGTTAATTCCCAGCCCCGCCGGTCACCCGGCTGGTAGCCCGGCTGGTAGCCCGGCCCTTAGCTTGGCCTTGCAGCACATTCTGTAGCGGAGCTACAGCGCCGCTACAGAACGCCGCAGACGGCCGGCCCTTTGCCTGGCCGGCAGCCCGGCTGTAACTCCGCGCGCCCGGCCGGTAGCCCGGCTGTTAATTCCCGCGCGCCCGGCTGGTAACTCCGCGCACCCGGCCGGCAATTCGGCGATTTTGGTTGGTAACCTGGCTGGGAATTCAGCGAACCCGGCCGGCAATTGCGCGAGATCGGGCAGTGGCCCGGATGGAAATTTTGCGCGCGCGGCGGGCCCCGCAGCCGGGAATGTCGCGGGTTAACCGCAGGAGGCCCCCCCCCCCGCTTCCCCGATTTCCTTGGGACGAAAACAAAGCCCCGATGCCCCTGGCCCGTCCCCCGTGGATTCTCTTTTCCCGCGATTAGCCGTTTGGGCGAAATCCTCTTCGCATTTGCACCCATGGCCCACTATTGGTCGTCCGTTGGTCACAGCAAACCGCGGCAGCCGGCGCAGGAAAGCCGTAGTGCGCTGATGGCCATGCACTTAACAGTTCGTGGAAAACCATTGGGCGCCGCGCATTTGTTGTCCATTGGGGCGAGAGAACTACATTTCAAATCGGGTTTTCCCTCGGGGTTTTCGCGTTCACACCGACGACAAACGCGCGGAAACCAAAGTGCGCAGCGCGCGCGCGATTTTGCGCTGCGCTCTATGGTTTCCACTTGCATGGTCATCTGTTTGGACGAGAATTAAATTGCGCATCATGTGGTTTTCGCGTTCACATCGTTAACAAATTTATGGGAAGAAACCGTTGTGCGCACCGAAACGTCGCGCGCGCGACCTTGCGCTGCGCGCTGGCTTTCCCGCGCAATTATCAACTGCATGGCCATCTGTTGGGGCCAGAGGAATACTGCTTACATGATGCATTCCCGATGTGGACTTCGAGTTCGCATGCGTGGGAAGCCATAGTGCGCAGCGCAAGGTCGCGCGCGCGCGCGAACTTGGGCTGCGCACTGTGGTTTTCCACGCATATGCTAATCGTGTGGCCATCTCCTGGATTCAGAGAATTAAATTTTGCTTAGGGCTTCCCCTATGGATTTTCACGCTGACATCGTTGACACATGCGTAGAAAACCACAGTGCGCAGCGCAAGGGCGCGCGCGCGCGACCTTGAGCTGCGCAATGTGGTTCCCCGCTCATTGTCCAACGCGCGCGCGCGACTTTGCGGCGCGCGCTGCGGTTTCCAACGCATTTGCCCATTGCACGGCGAGTCCTTGGGGCCAGAGAATTCAGTTTTACATTTGGTTTCCCCGCGCGCGCGTGGTGAGTTCTGGATTGCCCCCCATAAGCAGATCGTTTTGTAAAGCCAAAGACTGAATTGATTTTTGCTTGTAGTAAGGGGGCCGACGGAGGCGCGTAGTTCTGCATGGCATTGTGGACAATGCAGAACTCCCTTCGCGCGCGCGCGGTGAGTTCTGTATTGTCCACATACAGAACTACGCGCTCCCCTCGGCCTCCTTACAGCTTCACAGAAAAGTCCAATTCAGTTTTTGGATTTACAGGGCGATCTTCTTATTGTGGACAATTCAGAACTCACCACGCGCGCGCGCCGCGGCGCGGGCGCGTGTAGGAAGTTCTGGATTGCCCACAATAAGAAGATCGCCTTGCACATCCAAAAACTGAATTGAACTTTTCTGTGAAGCTTTCTGGAGGCCGACGGAGGCGCGCACAGTGAGCGCCTTGAGTAAGGAACACTTACTTTTCAAAAGGGGCTCGGACGTTCCTTAGGTTTGCATGCGTTCCGCTGCCTTTTTGGCGGCGAGCCCCCCCGGTGTTCCTTGCGATTTTGGACGCGCGGGTTCGTTTTGTCGATCGGGGCGGACGGTCTAAGGAACGGGGCTCCACGGGGGGGCTCGGTTCCTTGCGCTTGCTCGACGTAATGCGACGGCGGTCGCGTATAAGCCCTGCGCCTCTCCGGGGCCTTCCCGTTCTTTGCGGGGCGCGCGCTGGAGCTTTCGCCCGTTCCGCGCGCCAGGGCATGGGGCATTGAGGTCCAGTTCCTCGCAAGAGCCCCCCCCGTTCCTTCGGCCACGCGGTTTGGAGCTCACTGGCTCGACATAATTGAACGGTGGCTGCGTTATGGTCCAGCTCCGTTCTCGGGCCCCCCCGTTCCTTGCGGGGCGCGCGCTGGAGCTGTCGCCCCTACATGTATCCGCGTGCCAAGGTATGGGGCATTGAGGTCCAGTTCCTCGCAAGAGCCCCCCCCGTTCCTTCGGCCGCGCGGTTCGGAGCTCACTGGCTCGACATAATTGAACGGTGGCTGCGTTATGGTCCAGCTCCAATCTCGGGCCCCCCCGTTCCTTGCGGGGCGCGCGCTGGAGCTGTCGCCCCTACATGCATCCGCATGCCGAGGTGGGGGCATTAGTTCCTTATGTCGCACCTCAGGTCAAGACCTTCACTGTACGCCTGCATACTCATTCTGTGCTTTGCATCCGTGGGTTTTCATATTTCTGAAACGCGTGGCCGCCCAAGGCCTTTGCACTTGGTCGCCCCTGGGGGTGCGAAGATTATTGCGCCTCGCGCGTCGCGGCCCGGGCAGGAGAGCCGCCCTTGTCCAGGGCGGCGGCGCAGGGGCGTGAAGTTCACCGCGCGTCGCGCATCGCGGGGCGCGATAATCCTCGCCTATCTACAAGTATGTACACGTAAGGCTCCGCGTGCGCTGGTTGGTTGGTTAAGTCCAGTGTGTTGGTTGGCTGGCGCGCCGGCTGGTAGGCAGGTTGGGTCGAAGAGCCGTTTAAGGAGGCCGACGGAGGCCGGGTCACCCGCGCGCACTTGGGGAGTTCTGCATTGTCTACAATATAAAAGTCAACATGTTATTCCCGAAACTAAATCTGAATTTTTCTGGAGCCCTTTAAGGAGGCCGACGGAGGCCGGGTCACCGGCGCTTGCGCGCGCTGGAGAGGTTTGTATTTTCTCGAATATAGATGTCGACATGTTATTCCCGAAACTAAGTCTGAATTTTTCTGGAGCCTTTTAAAGGGCCGACGGAGGCTGGGTCACCGGCGCTCGTGCGCGCGGGATAGTTCTGCATTGTCCAGAATATACAAGTCGACATGTAAATGCCGCGTTTGAGCATTTTTTCTTTCTTTTCCTAGAGCCCTTTTAGGAGGCCGACGGAGGCCGGGTCACCCTCGCGCGCGTGGGGAGTTCTGCATTGTCCACAATATAAAAGTCGACATGTTATTCCCGAAACTAAAGTTTTTTTTTTCTGGAGCCCTTCCAGGAGGCCGACGGAGGCCGGGTCACCGGCGTTCGCGTGCGCTGGAGAGTTCTGCATTGTCCAGAATATAAAAGTCGACATGTTATTCCCCGAACTAAATCTGAATTTTTCTGGAGCCCTTTAAGGAGGCCGACGGAGGCCGGGTCACCGGCGCTCGCGCGCGCGGGATAATTCTGCATGATCCAGAACCTAAAAGTCGACATATAAGTGCCGCAACTGAAAATGAATTTTTCTGGAGCCTTTTGAGGAGGCCTTTCACGGCCGTTCTTCGGCCAATGCTCCTCCCGCTTGCGCGGCGGTTAAGTTCGCGCTTCTCCAGGCCGCGCGCTGCTTTGTATAATCAGTACGTTTCTCATGTCCCGCACTCTAAGCTCCAAGCCCAACATGCGCGCGGATATTGCGGGGAAGCCGTCTGGCGCTCCAGAAAGCAACATCGCTTGCGGACCCGCGCGGTTGAGACGATGAAACCATGCACTACGGGAAAGGGGGGGCGGTGGCGGAAGCTCCAGCGGCATGGGGGCCCTTTCGCGGCGCGGAAGTGCGCGTCGGCATTCGACAATTCTCCTTGCGGTACCCGTGGGGCGCGGAGCCCGTTCGGGTGCGATTCCGGGCTGGCTGCTGGGCAATATACCGCGATCCATTCTCTTTGTTTCCATTTACAAATGATATTGTGTATATATATATATATATATAGAAGAGAGAGAGAGAGAGAGAGAGAGAGAGAGAGAGAGAGAGAGAGAGAGAGAGAGAGAGATGTTTGCGCTGCCGTCAATTATGTTAGCCGCGCCCTGGTCTAGCTTGTACCCGTCGCGACTCAAAAGTTTGGCTCGCTACGTGCACGACGCGCGTGCGTGTGCGTGCGCGTGTGTGTGTGTGTGTATGTGTGTGTGTGTGTGCGTGTGTGTGTGTGTGTGTGTGTGTGTGTGTGTGTGTGTGTGTGTGTGTGTGTGTGTGTGTGTGTGCGCGTGCGTGTGCGCGTGCGTGTTTGCTTCGATTTTGGCGCGCCCGCGCGCGCTTTGGTTACGCAGCGCCGTCTTCAAAGTTGGACGGAAACAAATGTGATTGCGACGCTCTCGAGTGATGTCGCGACAGGTGTGCGCATCGCCGAGCAGCGGACGGTTTTTCCCGTCGCTCGTAGCGTTTGCGCTTGCGCGGTGGACGCGCTCGCACGTTGAAGCTTGCGTCCCCTCAAGGCGCGCGCTGCCCTAGAGAAGCGGCTGCTTTCTCACTCGCGTACGCCGCGCGCCAAATCCAACATGTGCGCTGTTTGTTTCGGAAACCCTTTGGGCGTTGTACCAATGAGCATCGCCTGGGGTTCCCCGCTTTTGAATCGATGACGCATCGCCCCATGGCAAAACATGCCTGGCAAAAATCAGTGCCTCGTGGAATTCTGAATATTGCAAAGCAGCCGACGGCAAAACAGGCCGTGCAAAAATCAGTGCTCAGCGGAATTTTGAAAATTTCAAGGCGCTTCGTCTGTCAAATTAGTTAGTTTGTGTTTTCATTCCGCGGGCCAAGAAGTTAACAGCCATGGCCTGCTAATGGTCGCTGTAGGAGACCCCCTCACTAAAGCATGCCTTCGCAGGGGTCTTCGAAACCATCAGGTCATCATGGCCATGCCGATGCAGGTTACGGTATTACAGGATTAGGGTCTGCAGGGTTAGGCTTCGAACATATGGATGTAAATATTGTGAGGTGCAGCCTCCTGGGGCTTCACCGGAACTTGCGCGGATAGTGAATTCCACTTTCTATCCCCGTGAACGTTCGGCGAAGGCGATTATTACAATGATAATGTCGATGGTGCGGATGGTGGTGATGATGATGATGATGATGTTGATGTTGATGGCGATGCTGCTGATGATGATGATCATGCTGATGTTGATGATGATGATGATGATGCTGATGACGATGATGATGTTGATGCTGATGGCGATTCTGGGTATGAGGGCGGTGACGTTGATACCGATGTTGTTTTGTTGTTGCCTGCGTCCTCTGTAACGTCAGGTGCAGTTCACCGCCCGTGCGAGTTCAACTCAGGACCGCAGAAAACCGAAGCGCGTGCCAGTACGTATCCCCTAGGGGCGATATGAGAGCTCGGCTACACTTTCTTTTTTTCTTTATCATTTTAATCCATTTTTTTTTATTTTCTTATTTATTTTGTTTTTATAGCTCCGTTTTTTTTCATACACTGCAATTGGTTGCGATGACGCTTTCAACGACACAGATGATGATGACAGCGATGGAGGAGGCTGAGGAAATTGCAGGATCCAGCTCAGGGGGAAACTCAGTAACATGCTTGTGAACGTTCGGGGAGCGCGTGCCAAGACGCACCCTTGTGAACGTTCGGAGAGTTGGGCTACATTAGATTTGAGGGTGGTGACGGTACACGTTCTTGTGCAACTCGTGATGTTTACGCGCTTCCCGTTCATGTCAAGAACGGTTCAGACCAGGCGGATCCCCCAAAATGGCCATTTCGGCTGGGACATCCTCACACCATGGCGATGCTGGGGGGGCTATCGTTTAAGACGTTTTATGCTGAACATGGCGATTTCGCCTGAGACTTCCTCAAACGACCAGAATGCGGAACTCGGTTGCGAAATCTTCGGATCTTCGAAAAAGGGGCCCTCTTCTGAGACGCCCTCGAACACTTGAGATGTTGAACCCATTGCTTGCAGACTTCTCATGCTAAAGCTGAGCGCTTCGCCTGAGGCATCCTTAACACATGGAGATGGTGATCTCGCTAGCGACGTGTTCGGATCTTCGGACATGTAGATTTTGCTTGAGAACTGTTCCAACACATGCGATGTCGAAGCCGCTGCTGTACGAGATCTTTCGGAGACGCTCTTGGAGGACCCCGCAGATGGCCCCAGAAACGAAATAATTGAAGAACCCATGGGTTTTCAACACTGCTGTTCAAACATTCGCGTTATGCTCTAGACATCCCATTCCGATGCCTTCGAACGGGTCCTCGAATCCACCATACCATGATGGACATTCCGATGTAGGTTAGGGTATGTAGGGTAAGGGGTAAGGGTCTGTAGGGTTAGGCTTCAAAACGATTAACGTTTTCAAATACCAAACATTATGGGGCTTCACCTGAACTTGCGCGGATAGTGCATTCCACCTGTTAGCCACGTAGACATTCAGGGAACGCGCCTGCGCTACAATTGATAGTGTTGTTCGTGATGCCCTTGCCACGTTCGTTCGGGACATGTGTTTTACAAACTGCGAAAGTAATTCAAGTCCAGTGTTTTTTCAAGACTCTGGGGCTTTGCCTGAAATTGTGCGGGTAGTGAACTTCACCTGATACCCCCCGTGGGCGCTCGGGAAGAGCGCCTGTGCTACATTCGATCTCGATGTTGGTGCACGTTCTTGCCAAGGTTTTCGGTTCCACGCGCTTCCCGTTCATGTCAGGAAAGGTTTCTACTACAACTGTCTGCTAACATGTGGCACGCGTGCCCGAGAGCATGTAATCGGTCGTTGGCCAGATGTGGAAGGTTTGGCAACGGCGCGGGGCCTGCTTAGCGTGATGTTGGGGCCATTTGGGGCTCTCTTCGGTCGATTTCGGGAGCCC
The DNA here is from genome assembly GCA_963575745.1 of Prorocentrum cordatum. Taxonomy (NCBI): domain Eukaryota; class Dinophyceae; order Prorocentrales; family Prorocentraceae; genus Prorocentrum; species Prorocentrum cordatum. The sequence goes on along the minus strand of CAUYUJ010019171.1, from coordinate 443,130 downwards.
CCGTGGGCCTGTTGGTGCCAGGTTTTAGGGCCTGAGGGCCGTCTGGGGTGGAGCCGCTCTGGGGCGATCTCTGGGGCCATCTTGGCCAGTCTTTGGGTCCCCCAGGGCCGCCTCGGGGACTTGCAGGAACCCCGTGGACCTAGGACGCATCCTGGGCTTGCCTCGAGGCCATCCTGGGCTGGAAAACGGAGAATGTCAAACATGTGTATGGGAGTCCCATGGATCTACACGACTTGGAGGTTTCGGGGACGTTCTGTCAATTATCAGGGGGCCGTTTTGGGCCCAGTTTGGATCCTGACGGGTAGTCGCCGAGGCCGCTTGTGCACCTCTGAGTCTTCCAGAGACCGTCTTCGAATGCATGTTGAGGAAGGAGAGAGACTAGAGTGGTGTTTGAAGCGTTTTCCAGAGGGGGAGGTGTGAGGCACGGTCGGACAGTTGGAGCTACCCCTCTGGAGATCATACCGGTAGGTATGGCGATTCGTGACTACCAGCGTTATCTTTGCTACGACCACCAGCAGTGTTTGCACTAGGGCTTCCTATTCCGCTGCTGAGTATTTGGGGGAGTTCCAGGCGCCAGCCACATGCAGCCAATGTTGGCACCAGGCATCGCGACAATGGGGGCATCATCGGGCACCAGCCACGGGGCACCCAGGCCGTCCCCATCGGGCATCAGCGTGCACCAGCCATAGGCCACCTCCCAACGCGCACCAGGGCGGCCACCAGAAAGCCAAACTGCTACTACCATTGTTGCTTCAACTCCAGGAACAACTTCGTAGTGCAAGCGCTACCTTGGGAATGTCTTCGGCTTTTATTTTTTTTACCACCGTGGATCTGGCTGCACGTTTCGGCACACTCCCTCCTCGTCCAGACTGGTTCATGGCTTACCGCTTGATTGGGTATGGCACATTTTCGAAACACCTGTCCACATGTGTGCAGACATCCAGTTTGCCTGCTTCGGCAGCCCAGATTGGCGAGTTTGCGTCTGAGGACCAAGTAGTGTCTATGCACGGAGCACATGGTGTGTCACATGCACAAGCGACTACACCCGTTTTCCCAGAGGGGACGTTTCAGGCGGGCGGGCGTTCGACACACACGTCTGAGCACATGCGACGCTGACCTGCGCCCGTTCTATCGGAGGGGCCTGAGTTAGGAGCCGTTTCCGATCGAGATTTTTGAGCCACGTGATGCCGCTTCGAAGCTCGACCTCTCCTGCTCTCGCAGAAGGGTGGGCACCAGCGTTAGCCTTCGAACCCGAGCTGGTGTGCCAAACATGTGCGAAACCGCGGGCGCAGCCGGCCTCTTCTGCTCTCCCAGCGGTGGGGGCTTGGCACGCAGGGGAGGCACGCATCTAAAGTCCGCTTGTCTTTGCTCTCGCAGGCGGGGTGTCTCGTGTGCCTGGTCGGACCAGCTGCACGGGCACATACGAAGTTGACCAGACGGGATGACCAACAACGAGCTTTGATCCGAGCGGGCATTCGAAGCCGGTCTGGCCACCAACACGTACATCATCGGCATCTCTCGCCCTCCCAGAGGGAGTCTGGAATGATTGCTTGAGTTCTTGTGCTCAGTCGAGCCGTCTAGAAACCACTACAAGGTAAATTTCCCCTGGTCTCCCAGAGTGGAGTTCGCGATTCATTTTGAGTGGGCGTTCGGAACATGCGTAAGAACCAGAAGAAATTCGACATCATCCCAGAGGTGGTCAGAGGAGTAGTTATCCGTAGATGTTTCTTCGTAGGAGAGCCAGCGGGGTCTCAGAATTGCCCCAGACCGCCGACGTCATGTTCTCTTTATCAAAGCGGGCCCCAGAACCCTCGTTTTTCGGAGGTCCCCAGAAGTCCTGAAGGATGCCACCGGAAGTCTGGAGGCATCCGGAGGCCTCCAGAGGCCTCTGGAGGCCCGAAAAGGGATACAAAAAAGTCCACGCACTTCGATCGCCCTCATCCTTCTCCCTGTTGGGTTCCGCGCCAGTGAAGGTCGGCGCCCTTTGAGGGATTATGACACTCGCGGCTCTTCGGGGGCGCGCGCGAACACCGAGCACGAGCACCGCTAACCAGGGTCAGCCAGGGCCATGTATTGAATCCGGGCCGGCCACGTGGTGGTCCCCGCTCCCAAACCCGCGTCAGCGCAGGGAGGGGATCTGCTAACACCCGCTAGTGGCGACCCTCGTTCCGTGCGCCCTGAGCTCCCCTCAGCTTGGACCTGGGGCCTTTTCCGCCGCGCGCCTCCCTTTCACCAGCTTGAGACATATCCCTATCTTCGTGACTGGCCTCACCGTACCTCGGTGGTGAGCTCGAGCGCTCTCTTGGGATTGCCAAGACCCGTCAATCTCAGGGTCAGGGATATGCTCGAGGCTGAGTTGTCCCCCAGTCGCCAGCGACCGTCGGGCGGGAGGCGCGTGTGCGTGCCCCCCCAGGCTTGCCCGCCCGCCACGCAGCTCTCTTGAGACCTGCATGTAGCCCGGGGCGGCGCCGCGCGGCGCGAAGGGCGAAGGGCTGCCCCTCCAGTGGGTCCGAGGGGCCCGGTCCCGGGCTCCCTCCCTCGTCTTGGGCGTCGCGCAGTGTGGGGGGCGATAGGTGGGGGGGGGGGCAGCGAGGGCTGCAGAACAGGAGCCCTTCAGGGACCAGAAAAGGGAGCCCTTCAGGGTCCAAGAGGGGGCCTCTAGGGCCCGAGGAGTGTACCGTTCTTCCCCCTCCCCCCTCCCATTTATCGCCCCCCCCATTGATTCACGCCCGATGTTTTCCCTTCGCCGCGTGCCTGCGCTGGAGCCTCTGGCTCGGCCTGGCGCCGCACGGCCGGACTGTCCTGCGTGCCTTACCTCATCGAGCTACTGCCTGTGCGCCCCCCATGGCGACGGCAGGGAGACGGCCCGCGGGCATCCGACGCTCGTGCTTGTATGCTACTTTAACGTCCAGGCTGCGGTCTGGTCTGGGGAAGCTTCGTCTGAGCATGGCTTCCTTGTTTGCGCTCGAAAAGAAGGGAGTGGTTCCACCGAGGAGGCTCCATAGATCGAAGAAGAACTTCTCGGCGCTTCGCGTCTCCCCACCAGCCCATGCAAAGACAAACACCAGGCGAGCTGCCGTGGTGAGGGACTTGTATCGCCATTCGAATCCAGGAGTGAGCCACATCCGTCTTCGCAGAGTACTCGGCAAGCAGGAATCGGAGAAGGAGTCTGAGGCGGACAGAGAAGGCTGGATGATGAAGAGGAGCGGGCGGAGAAGGAGGAGGGGGAGGAGGAGGAGCCATGAGGAAGTAGGAGGTGCACTGGTGATCCGCGCGGGTCAAGCATTAGGATGAAGTAGGATGAGGTAGGGACAGGAAGTTGGAGGAGCAGGAGAAGGCACGAGGAGGCTGGCGGAAGCAGGATGTGGCAACAGGACGAGGTAGAGAAGTTTGGAGGATAATAATGAGGTGGTCGGAGGATGTAGAAAAAGGAGGAGGAGGAGGAGGAGGAGGAGGAGGAGGGGGAGGAGGAGGAGGAGCTAGGAGGAGGAGGAGCTAGGAGGAGGTGGAAGCAGAAGCCACCACGCTGTCAGCATCCGTGAACGACGATGAGGAAGTTGAGGGTGACTGACGACGGAAGTCACACACGACGGCTTTGGCAGGCCTTTCGCTCTGGGAGCCTTTTGGAGGCCTCGTTTGAGGGAGCTTGTCTTGAGAACTCACAATATCCTGACCCTCGGCGCTGGAGGGAATGAGCCTGTTTCGTTTCAGGAAATCTGGGAAATCCGGTGACGAATTCCAAACCGGCGCCTTCGCGTGGGACAACCTCAGAAAACGAGCCCCCCGAGCCTCCCCAAGGAGGCCCTCAGAGGCCACCCGTTTCGGGGAAATCTAGAAAAGCGGGCGACGAGACCAAACCGGCGCCCTCGCGTGGGACATCCTGAGAAAACCGGTCGCCCGAGCCTCCACAAGAAAGCCCTCAGAGGCTTCCTTGTTCCGCTTCCGGGGAAATCCTGGAAATCTGGTGATGAATTCCAGACCGGCGCTCTCGCGTGGGACATCTTCAGAAATCCGGCCCCCTGAGCCTTCCCAAGGAGGCTCTCAGACGCGCGCCATGGCGCGCCGGGCGTGTCCCATTCCAGGCCCTCGCTCGAGACATCCTCCCACAGTGCACCTCCAGCGCGAGAGAAAGTCAGGCCCCACAGCGCCCCCAGGGACCATTTCCGAGGATTTGCTGGCGCGCGCCGGGGCGCACAGGGCGTGTCGCAGTCTGGGCGACCCCAAGAGAGGCCCCCGAGGATTATCACGGGGATGCGCAAGGAGGAAGACGTGGGAGGTTGGAGTAGGGGAGGGGGAGGGGAGGAGGAGGAGGAGGAGGAGGAGGAGGAGGAGGAGGAGGAGGAGGAGGAGGAGGAGGAGGAGGAGCCCTTCTGATCCTTACCCTTTTGATCTTCACCCGCGGCACCATCGCCTCCCGCTCATTTTACCATTGCCCACAAGTGCACGCCCCTTCGTCTATATACATAAACTTCGAAAACCTCCGATCAATGGCAGAGCGGCCGGCTAGTAGGATCATCTTGGAGCGCTCTTGGGGCTATTTGGAAAGCCTTGGAGGCCTTCGCGGGGCCCTCTTGGGGTTCTTTTGTGGCCCTCTGAGGCGCCTCTTGGACGCCTCTTGGGCGCCTCTGAGCCTTCTGGGGCGCGGATTGCGATTCTGCGCCGCGGATGCCCCTGCGGACGCCGATTGCGCGCGTGAGCGCGGCGCGCCCTTCCTTGGCATAGATTCCGATTCTGTGTCGCGGACGCCTCTTGTGAACTCACGCCGTTGCCGTTGCGCGGGCTGGCCCTGCCCAAGCACGGCCACCGGGCTGGACCCTGGGCCGGCGCACCTGGGGCGACAACGGCAGAGTGGCCCGCCGCGCTGTCGCAGAGCACAGAATGCAGATGAGTTCGTCGCCGCCCGCTGCACCTGGGCCCGAGAACACCGCCATGCCTGGAGCGAGAATTCTGAAGCAGCTCTCCGCAGGGTCTAGCAGAGCAGCCTTCCGCAGTGCTGTTTCACAGACAGCCCGCCGCATGAGGACTTTGCAGACCAGCCTCCCTGTTGCGCATCCTACGTGCAGAGCAGCCTCCATCAGAGTTGTTGCACCAGTAGCCTCCCGCAGCGTTTTGCAGAGCAGCCGCCCGTAGGTTCGGTGCGGACCAGACGAGCAGAGAAGCCTTTCGCGGGGCTCTGCAGAGCAGCCTCCCTCAGGGCTGCCGCCCATCAGTCGTGCAGCCTCCCTCAGGGCTGTTGCATTGCGAGCCTGGCATTGCAGCAGCTTTCATCAGGGCTGCGGCGGGCCAGACATGCAGAGCAGTCTCCCTCAGTGCTGCTGCACCAGGGGCCTCCCGCGGGGCTTTGCCGAAAAGCCTCATCGGGGCTGTTGCAAACCAAACGTGCAAAAAGAGTGTCCCACAGGGCGGTTGCGCCGAGAGCCTCCCGCAGGGCTTTGCAGAGCAGCCTCCTCGGGGCTGTTGCGACCAGACGTTCCAAACAGGCGACCATTTGGAGTGCTGCGCCACGGGACATCAGCAGAGCAGCCCAGAGCACACGCCAGCAGAGAGCCATTCAACCCTGGCGGACCAGGCCGCCAGCTTCTCTGCGCAGTCAAGTGTCAAGTGGCCGGCACTTGAGGCGGTTTGCTGTTGTTCAGAGAGCGCAGAAGGACCCAACCGCCCCCTATTCCCCCCCACGTACTGGATGCTCCACCCAGGACTGCGGAGGGCGTCATAGGGGCACAGGGCCCTACAGACTGCTGCCCCGCCCCGCGGGGCAACGTGCGTTCCTGCGGGGCAATCCGCATTTCGAGCCCAATCTGCGGCGACCCGTGTGCTGCAGCACGCTGGTCGCCCTGTGCTGAGCCGACGGCAGTAACACAGCCTTGCAAGCCAGCTTCGCGGCGCTGCTGGAAGCACCCGCGGCTGCAGCTGCCCACCGACCACCGACCACGGACAGGGCGAGCTCGCAGCGACGCCAAACACTCGCGGTGCCAAGCCAAGCGCCCACTGAAGGGAGGCGACACAACAACCGCCTGCTACGAACCACCGCTCGGCCGTGAGAACAAAATCGCCTGCTGTCGGCGCCACCCCAACATACTGATGCTACGTGGTCGTCGCCCCCCCCCCCCCCCCAAGTGGCGACGCGCGCGCCGAGAAACCTCAAGCTCCGTGGCGGGTGCTTTCTGGCCGTGCCGCGTGGGAAATGACATACGACATGCTTCAAGATGGTTCATCTGTATGTTCGGGTCGAACGCGCGCCTCCCAGGAGGACGCCCAGTGCTCCCCACGGAAGCCGCCTGCTGCGAAGCAGTGCGGGGCCGTGAGCAGCGCGACGGACGCGCCAGGCCGAGAGCGCACGTGGCGAGGCACAGGGCCCGGCACGAGGCCAGGAGGCCACGAGGCGAAGAGGCCACGAGGCCAGCGCGTACCCGCCCTGGAGGTTTTCCTGCCCCCCCCCCCCCCCAACGGCCCCCCCCGAATCGCTGCGCAACTTACCCTGAGATCCTGGCGTCTCGATTTTCCGAGCCGCGCGTTTTCGTCAGGCTTCGGGCCCTGGGGCCCTCTCAGACCGATCCAGCTCGAGAGGTGGCGCAGAAAGATGGGGTCTAGGGCTCTCGTCGTACTCTTTAGCGATGTGTCAAGTGTTTTCCGCGCCGTCGGATCTCAGGGCAGGGGCGACGAAAATAATGCAGGGGCCCGTGACCCGGGGGGGGTGGCCTGCATGGGGGAGAAGGGCCTGGGGAAGGGGCCGGGGGGGTCGACCAGGGCGGAGCGAAGGAGGTCGAGCGAAGGATAAGCTTAAAAGTGCCGGGGCCTGGGGTGGGGGGGCCTCGGGGAGATGGGTCACGGGGGAGGGCCCGGGGAAGAGAGGGGCCAGGGGGAGGATGGAGTAAGACAAACGAGCTTTGAACATGAAGAGGCGCAGGGCCAGGGAGGCGTCGCAGGGGGAGGCGCCAGGGGGGATGGCATGGGACTCCCCAGCGATCTACTGTCGTCGCCGCCGCCGCTGCCGCTGTCGCCATCGTCGTCGTCATCGTTGTCGTCGTCGTCGTCGTCGCCGTTGGCGACCCTCTCCTCGCGCGGCGTCCTTTGCTGCACCCTTCCGCCCTGAGGATGCTCTTCAAGAGCGGCAATATCCTCGGCGGGTCGCTCGTAGGAGCCACCTTCCTTTCGGCGGCGACGGTCAGGGGGGGGCAGTCTCAGACGGCTCGGAAGTCCCCTTGCCTTCTGAGAAGCTTTCTAAGCCTTCCCCGAATACACAGAAAACCATCTAGAAGGCCCGAAGCCTTCTGAGAAACCCCGCCCTTCTCACTCCCTCCCCCTCGCTCGCTGATCCTTGAATGCTCGGTTTCCTAATGGCCACGCCTGAGAAGGATTTGTGCCACCAAGGCGTTTCCTTTCCTCCCACGACAAAGCATACCCCCCGTACGCCGTACGAGTACACCTCGATGAACATTGCGTGATGCAATCGGGCGGAGCATTCTGGCGAACCGAATATGTGTCTGTCTGTGTGTGCGTGTGCGTGTGGAATATCGAGTATCGGGCACAGCATTATGCTCGATACATGGTCGCTCCCAGCGCCTTGAGGCACCTTTAAACCCGCTGCGTGTAGCTGATTCGACTCCCCCACGGCCTTGCTACCCCCTTTCGCCTCCCCCTGAGACATGAAATGGGAAGAGACATGCCATGCAATGAGGCCTCTGAGCTTGTGTGTCCGCGGACACCTGGTTGTGGCTGGGGGGGCGTGGTAGAGATTGCACACCCACTCTTCGGCCCGAAGGTTTCGCCTCGCCTCTTGCTGCCCACGAAGAAAACAACAGCTTTCCCACATGGCCATCTTCGATTAACCGTCCTACACATGCCTGGCTGCGCATGGTGATTGTGACAAAGTTCGAGTGACAAGGCACTCCGCATTTGTCTGATGACTGCTCTCGGGAAGGTGCAATTCGTTTGATAATTGTAACGACTACCAGTGGCGACAGCGAGGAGGATAATATTTGACCCGCGTGCCCGCCTTCTTATAAGCATCCTGCGTCCTCCGGATCGCTGTGCATGATGACTGTGACAAAAGGCCGAGTGGCAAGGCACTCTTCAGGTGTCTGATGACTGCTCTCGGGAAGGTAACATTCGTCTGATAATTGGAGCAGCCGCCAGTGGCGTCAGCGAGGAGGATGATATTTGACCCACGTGTCCACCTTCGCGCAACCGTTCTGACCATTGCTGCGCATGACAGCTGTGACAAAAGGCCGAGTGGCAAGGTACTCTTCAGGTGTCTGATGACTGCCCTCGGGAAGGTAATACTCGTCTGGTAATTGCAGCAGCTGCCAGTGGCGACAGCGAGGAGGTTTCTATTTGACCCACGTGCCCGCCTTCTTATAAGCATCCTGCGTCCTCCGGATCGCTGTGCATGATGACTGTGACAAAAGGCCGAGTGGCAAGGCACTCTTCAGGTGTCTGATGACTGCTCTCGGGAAGGTAACATTCGTCTGATAATTTGAGCAGCTGCCAGTGGCGACAGCGAGGAGGATACTATTTGACTCACGTGTCCGCCCGCGCAACCGTTCTGACCATTGCTGCGCATGACAGCTGTGACGAAAGGCCGAGTGGCAAGATACTCTTCAGGTGTCTGATGACTGCTTTCGGGAAGGTAACATTCGTCTGATAATTTGAGCAGCTGCCAGTGGCGACAGCGAGGAGGATACTATTTGACTCACGTGTCCGCCCGCGCAACCGTTCTGACCATTGCTGCGCATGACAGCTGTGACGAAAGGCCGAGTGGCAAGATACTCTTCAGGTGTCTGATGACTGCTTTCGGGAAGGTAACATTCGTCTGATAATTTGAGCAGCTGCCAGTGGCGACAGCGAGGAGGATACTATTTGACTCACGTGTCCGCCCGCGCAACCGTTCTGACCATTGCTGCGCATGACAGCTGTGACAAAAGGCCGAGTGGCAAGATACTCTTCAGGTGTCTGATGACTGCCCTCGGGAAGGTGACACTAGTCTGATAATTGTAGCAGCTGCCAGTGGCGACAGCGAGGAGGTTTCTATTTGACCTACGTGTCCGCCTTCGCATATTCACCCTGCGTCCTACAGGTCGCTGTGCATGATGACTGTGACAAAGGCCGAGTTGCAAGGTACTCTTCGGGTGTACGATGACTGCTCTCTGGAGGGAACAGGTGTTTGATGGAGCACGTCAGGGAATGCATTCCTCCTCCATGGAGGGGCTTTTTGTTCGTGACGCTCATCATTCGTTGGTCGCATGACTGCGCACGGTGGCAGCTCTCAAACAGCGTGGAGGAGAGGCCTTCCTCCGTGCTTGCTGTCCGATCCTCCGTGGCGCGTGCCCTTTTCCAGAGTCCCGAGTCGTGAAGCGACGACAGCAGGCACATAATGCAGAGCCCGCGCGCTGTGCAATTGTTTGACTGCCCCTCTCTCTGGGATGTGCTAGATGAGTAGTAGCTGGAGGAGCGACGGGTGGGGGCGAGGTGAGCGAGGATGGATGAGGAGGAGCAGGAGCAGGAGGATGACGAGGGAGGGAGGGAGATGTCATCTCTGTCCGTGGCGCTTCCTCCCTTAGCTTTGAATGGAGAGATCCCCCCTTCCCCATCTCTCTCTCTCTCTCTGTCTTCCTACAGCCAACCCGCATATTCTAATGACGAGCAACTTTCCAAGGTCACCCTTGCATCCTTCCCCTTCGGCCCTTCCCTGGCCGCTTTCACTGGCCGCGCCCCGCTCGCAGAGTGCCGAGGTTGCCTTCCAACGCCCTGGCATCCTTGTCGTGCGTCGTCAGTGCACGGGTTGACTGTGCCGCGCCTCAGCGCTGTACGCGTTCATCATACCCTCGGTGAAGATGGTGCTGCTGATCCTCGGCGAGGCGGCCCCCCGACGGGCCCCGGGGCCCCCCAGGAGCGCGGAGAGAGGGGCACGAGGCAGCGCCCTTTGTGGCCGCCCGTGCCGGGGGGACCCAGATTTTTCCGAGACAGGGCGCTCTTTGGTGTAGGGGGAGCGTCGAGGGAGCAAAAATCACCCCGACCCCAGGAAATGGCGCTTGCTAAGCTGCACTGGGCGTTTGCTGAACAGCCCTGCCCTGTTCGATTCCCTCCTTGGGTGCGTTCACTACATGGCTGCGCTTGTCGGGGTGCTTCTTCTGAGGGTGGATTGTTTGCACCCTGGGAATGGTGGGGGGCGGCTGGAGGTTTTTAGCGCTTCGCGGCCTCCCAGGGCCCTCTTTGGGCCCAGGGTCCGTCAGAAAGCGGTTCAGGATGAAGAACCTGTCCAGGGGACAAGCTCCTGGGCTCCGAGACCCGTTTCCCTCAGGACCTCTTTTTTCTCATGCCTACCATCCGGGGGACAGAGTGCGGACGGGGGTAATTATGCAGACTTCCCATTTTGGCGCGGGCTCTCCACGCGCGGGGGGAAGGGGGAGCAGCAGGCTGGGGGTCATGATGGCCAGGAGGAGAAACGGACGAGGAGAGGAGGAGGAGGAGGGGGAGGAGGAGGATGAAGATGAGTACGATGATGGCGTTGGTGACGCTGATGATGTTGACGAAGTTGTTGTTGGTGATGAGGAGGATGGCAGGTTGAGGCGATGCCCTATTCCCTCCCTCCTTGCTCCTCCCTCCACCCCCTCTTCCTCCTTCCTCCCTCCGGGCTCCTCCCTTTTCCCTCCAGGCTCGGCCCCTAGATTCTTGCCGGGGCTCCCAGGTGTGGCCTCGAGGGGGGCCTCCAAATCCCCAGAGCAGGACGAGGATGCGCTTCACTGGGCACGGCCAGTTGACCCGCATGTTTCTTTGATTTTCTGCACGCCGAGTGGTGGTTTTGCTGCCTCGATGTCGGGTGGTAGGCTCGAAGCTCCAAGCTCGAAGCTTCTGAAGCTCGAGCTCGGCTACCTCCTTCCGTGTACCCCCCCCGAAGCTCGAAGCTTCTGAAGAGCATTCTTCTTGATACGAGTTCCAGATAAGGCCAGGCTTTCCCTCTTTCCCGTCTCCCCTCCTCCCCCCGGTCCTCCGCCTCTTCCGCTCCCCCCGCCCGCGCCCCCTTGCACTGTGGCCCAGTATCTGTGACTATCGGCCACCCTCTGCCGCGGTGAGTGGGCTGCTCCTCGAAGGGCCAGGCGCGCCTCGGGCCTCCGAGGCCATTGAGGCGTGAGGGTCCCCGAGAATACAAGAGCCCCCAGCTTCAATGACACAGTGAAGCCGTGGCCTCACTTAGGCCTCCGTCTTTGGATTGGGGATCATAAGCCTGGGCGGCTGGATTCGACACCTCTGCAGAAAAGACCACCCCGGTCCCCAATGTTTTTGGCCTCCTGACTCAGGTCCCCTATTGATAATCGGACGAGGGGGAGGAGGGGGGCGGCAAGGGCTTCGCAGAGCATCCTTCTCCCTTCCCTACCTTCTCCTCCCTGCCCCCACTTTTCCTGTCCCTCTTCCCTGCCCTCTCCTCCGGCGGGCGCCCCCCCTGCGCCCCCAGCAGGGCTGGGGCTTCGCAAGCGGGGGGGGCCGAAACGAGCCCGTTTCGCGTTTCCTCCCGGCGCCCCGGGGCGTGCTCCTGCTCGGCGTGGCCTTCCACCTTTCCGTCTGCGGTGCTCTCTTGGCACCCCGAGGGGGGGGGGCGCCCAGAGAGTGGCCCAAACGCCCAGCCTGTGGAGCTGCTCGCACGGCCGCTGAGCCTGTGTGTCCACGACCCCAGTGCGCGAGCGCATCCAGACTGGCTGCGAGGCTCCCTGCTGGGCGTGCCCTCCGTCGATGGGCGCGTTAGTCACGCAGTCCGAGCCTCGGCAGGAGATCTCGCCTGCTGATGCGCCCGCGGCCCTTCGCGGTATCCCGGCGGTGCCGCGACCAGCCGGTGGGGGGAGGCGTGCGCACTGCAGCCGCCGCATACAAGCGTCACCAGGACGGTTCCGATTATGCTGGCCTGGGCCACAGATCACGGGCAACGATGGGGGGGAATAGACATACGGCATAGGGAGGGATGCATCGAGCCCCAATCGTCCATTCGTCGCCGATAGGGGCCCGATAGCCCCAACCTGTCCAGACAGGTGCGGATGTTTGTCGCCGATGTACTGGCGATCCATCGCCGATTCCAGGTCGATGCACTCCCCCTATGCCAGTCCCCTCCCTATCGTTGTCCCTCGACAGAGTGAACTAGGAGGACATCTTCGTGCCGCCCTGCGGGGCCACGTGGAGACGCGACCGAAGAGACGCAGCCCGTACTGTCCAGGAGTGGATGAAGGTGCACGCGAGTTTCGAGCGGGACGTGTGTGCGCTGTGGCAGCTTCCGCAACCATCTGCAGCTGCAGGGACACAACAAGCAGCGACGAGGCCTCCTAAGGGACCACGACTGGAGTTGCACAGTCTGGAGAGCTATAACCTACCCCGCTCTCACGGCGAAGGGTCGCCGGCGCCCAAGTGGGGAGGAACCGCCAAACAATTCAATGTGTTCATGGATTGTGCGCCACTCGCGGCGGCTTTTAGCGGACGCGCGCGCGCGCCTGACGCAGAACTTGGCAGCGTTGGTCTCCACAGTCACCTCGAAGCTCTTTTGCGTGCTTCGGCGCTGATGGCTACCAGAGCAGGCGTGGACAGACCCCTTCGCTTGGCGACGCTGGTGCTACATCAAAATCACAGAACATTTGGTCAACCACACGATGGCCAGGCGACGTTTGTGGAGCCAGCGATACATATCGCCAGCGGGCGGCTTGCGCACGAAGGGGGCCAATTATCTCATCCATTTCATAGGGGGGGCCTGCGGCGTCAAGCTGGTATTCTTATCCGGCATGCATGGCTTGGATCGTCATCGAAAGACCAGTGTCGTCCCTCAAAGCTGAGGCCACTGCCTCAGAGATCGCAGCCGACATGTTCACCACTCTTACCACTTCTGGCTGTTCGTGACAGCAGACATGGCGTGATGCGGCCGGTGCGACAGCATCTTAGGCTCAGGAAAGAGAAAGAAGAAAGGGATGGCCATAACGCCACCAGGTGCGTTGGGCCCAGGGACTGCCTACCACCAAGGACAAAGATCAGATGCTTCACGACGACTGCAAAGACGACGACGAGTCACGAGCGATGGCGAGGGACGATGAAAAGTGACGAGAGCGCTGACGACAATGCTCGCGACGAGGGACGAGTGATGACGCTAGACGACGACGAGGGGCGAGCGGCGAAGAAACGTGGCGACGTCTGCGAAAGACGTCTCATTATCGGAAGGCGACGAGGAACGACGAAGAATGACGACGACAAAGGACGACAATGAGTGACGACGACGATGGGAGACGACGACCAGGAGCGAAGACGACGAATACCGACGACTGCGACAAACGACCACGGCGAGTATCGACGACAAGGACGAGCGACGAGGGACGGTAAGAGACGCCGACGATGACGGCGACGACGACAATGAGTGACGATGACCACCGCGAAGGACGATCGTCAGAGGACTCACGACGATGAGGGACGACGGCGAGTCACCATCGATGACGAGGCATGACGAAGTGTCAGGACGTCAAATGAGGACGATCAGCGGCGACGACGATCAGCGACGACGACCTTGAGGGACGACGATGAATACCGACAACGGCGACAAGCGACCAGGACGACTAACGACGACGAGGAAAGAGGGATGGTGAGCGACGCCGACGACGAGTGACGATGACCACCGCGCAGGACGACTGTCAGAGGACTCGCGACGATGAGAGACGACGACGAATCACGAGCGACGACGAGTGACGACGAGTAGTGCCGAACACAATTGACGAGCGATGAGGTACGGGCAACGACGAGTAACGAGGACGGCGACCACGGCTACGACGTCAACTGACGATGACGATTGCTGGTAATGGCGACAATCACGACAACAACGACGATGACTGGTGACAAAAGACGACGGATCACGATGCCGGTGACGGCGACGGCAACGACGACAGTCGAAGACGGTGGCAACGACGGCGAACGGCGATGACGAGCGACGACGACGATTAACGACGTCGACGAATTACAACAACGACGAGTGATGGATGGCGACGATTGCCGACGATGGCGCCGACGAGTCACGACGGAAAACGACGACGGTGTCGACAATGAAGAGTGACGTCGATGACGGCGACGACGACAATTGACGACGACGAGCAATGCCACGATGAGTGACGGCGATGATGGCGACCACGACGAAGACCACGGCGGGTGACAAGCAACGACCATTTTCGACGGAGACGGCGGCGCTGGCCACGACGTCGGCAACCGACGACGACCACGTGCGCGATGGTGACGATTTGCGACGACGGCGAGGAGGACGACGGCGGCGGAAGCGACGGCGACGTGGCAAGCATGACCCAGAGCGATGCCGACGCCGGCGAACGATGACGACGAGGGATGGATTACGACGACCGATGGCGACGATGACGTGTGACGACGACGACCACGATCAAACCAGCAAGGGTGGTGCTGCTTACAACGGGCGACGAACGTCGATGAGGGAGAGTGACGGTGAACCACGATGACAACGAATACGAAGACGACGGCGAAGGCGTGGACCGGGGCTGACGGCCAAGGGCCTCGCTCTGCGGGAGCACTGCTTGCCCATTGTTCGATCTGTGTAGTTTACATGTCGACGGAGAAAATGGAGCGTAATAGTCAGCCAAGCATATCGTCGGAACAAATTTGCAACTCTGCGAAAGTGAGCACCATGTTTGGAAGTGATTATATTCAAGCACATCCCATCGCCTTCAACGAAATCAAGGAATTCCCCGGCAACAGCAACACGTAACGCAAGCAAGTGCAAGCAGACCCTTCTAGAAGTTCTTCGGCGCCATCTTGGCACCTCCCTGGACCTCCCAGGGTTTGTCGACCCCATCTTCCCCGAGGGAGAATATGGCCCCCGCAAAGGGCACGAAGATAAAAAGGTGCGAGGGAAACGACTCTAGGGCGCGAGGGATAATCAGACGGGCACCGCACTCAGGTTAAAGTGGTTGAGGTGTTGTGCGTCGTTGCGTGGGCTGGACATCACAGCCTGGTGCTTTGGCTCTTCGGGATTCCAGAGATTCCGCCATCACGTAGTGATCAGAGGTTGGGGGGCGATATCGCAGTGGAACAGAGAACCCCCTATCAGGAAATCGGTTTCGATTTTGTGTTCGTGTCGTTAGTACAAGCGAGGCGCAGTTGCGTGGGCTCGCGAGAGGAATGACGTCGCCGTGGCGGGGGGCTGTGGAGCCGGTTGTCCGCCCCCTCCCCCGCCTGGCGCGCGGTGGCGTGGGGGGGTTCCGCCGGTGGCGCGGTGTTCCCCGTCGGTGTCGCAGGGTGTCCCGACGGTGGCTTCGGGTGTCCCGCCGTGGTGTCGATGGTAGCTCGTGGGATCAGTTGAGTGGTCGATCGAGAGATCGATAGTGAGATCGATTGCGTGGTCGATCGTTATCGAATCGTGAGGTCGATCGTGAGATCGAGAGATCGATTTGCGAGATCGATAGTGAGAATGATTGTGATATGGATCACAACTGATCTTTGGCTGGGGGTGTCCCGCCGTGGCTGGGGGTTCCCCCTCGTGGTGTCCCGTTGGTGTCTCGTGAGATCTCTTGTGATACTGATATTGGGATCGATAGTGAGATCGATAGTAAGACCGATAGTGCGATCGATCCAGAGAGCGATTGTGCGATCGATCCAGAGAGCGATTCGTCGTGAGATCGATCGTGCGATCTGGTGTTAGATCAACAGTGATATCGATAATGATATCTGTTGTGATATCGGCGCTGATATCGATAGTGATATCGATCACAACAGATATCACGATCCATGTGCCGTGTTCGTCCTGGCTTGCCATCCTTACTTGCCTTTGATATCGGTCTGGCGCAACTCGTGAGCGTAATTTCCGTTGTGGTGGCGTTTAGTTGGCCCGCTGGTGTCCCGATGATGTCTCGGAATTGCCCCGCTAGTGTCCCGATCGTACTGAAAGCCATTCGCTTTGAGATTGTTAGTGAGATCAGTTGAGAGGTCGATACTGATAACGAAAGTGAGATATATTGTGAGACCGATCGTTCGATCGATCGATAGTGAGGCCGAGTGTGAGATCGATACTGAGATCGATAATGACTTCGATAGTGAGATCGGTAGTGAGATCAGTCGATTGGAGTCGAATGAGAGGTCGCATTTGCGTGGTGTGAGTTCCATCGCGGCTGCCTTCATTACAATCACCATTATTCATTCACACCATGACCGTCATCATGCAATGTCGCCATCTCATCGCCATCACAGTCATCGCAGTTGTCAGTGGGTTTTCCTTTCCCCCCAAACCTCCTGGTCACCCGAAAGTTGGCCGTATAGGTATGATATTATGAGAATGGCACGCCCAGTGACCTTGACGACGCAGGCGACGGCAATGACACACGACAAGCGCGCACTGGAGGCACCGGGAAGAGGCTGGAGGGAGGAAGTAGGGGGGAGGAGGAGCAGGAGCAAGTAGAGGCAGCAGGAGCAGGAACCTGGAGCCACCTGGCGCCCGCTGCCGAGGCCTGGCGCGGCAGCTGGCCGCGCAGGGCGCGTGCGTGCGTGAGGGCTGTGCAGTTCGTCTCGAAGTGGGCGTGCCCGGAGCCGCCTCCCGCCCATTGCCGCAAGGGCGCCCTCGAGGGCGCGAAGTTCTTCGCGCTTCGCGGTTCGGCTCCTCATCCTCGTCCTCCTCGTCCTCCTCGTCCTCCTCGTCCTCCTCTTCTCCCCTGGGGGGCGGCGCGAGAGCGCAGAGTTACTCGCGCAGCGCGAAGCGCGAAGTTAGGCGCCCTTGTTGCCGTCGCCGCCGGTGGTCGCCCGAGACCGCCGGTGGCCGCCGCCAGCCGCCATCGAGCGCCTTCGGCGGCTGCCAGGTGGCCATGGGCGGCCCTCGACAGAGAAGCGGGTCCAGGGCCCGTTTCTCGTCTCAGGGCCTGGCTTCTGCACAGCCCGTTGGATCTTCGAGCATCGAGCTTTACGCCGTGCGCTTCCTTCAAGGGAGGACGCACCAGGGTCTATTTCGATGGGATTGGTCCGACTCGATGTCGCTTTCGACCCGCTCAATTCGATTCGATTCAGATGTTCAGTCGATGCAGTGCGGCACGATGCTCGCATGGTGTTGTTGTGCATCCTGGCGCCGTCGATTCGATTCGAATTCGATTTCGTACAGATGCAGCCCAGTCCGACGCACATTCCGATTTTGATCAGGTTCCCCGATTCGGTGTTGACTGATCCAGCAAGCCTCGAGCTCATCCCTATATCCTTGTTTTCACATGGCCATAGCAATGGCAGTCTTAGGGGTGCGCCCTCAGAAACTGAGCTGATACTTAATATCGGCACCGACCGAGATCACAGGATCCCCGTCCTGAGGATAGGGATATGTTTTCGGCTGTTAAGATTCATATTCATTCGAAGTGTTTCCCTCATGGATGCCAAGCGTGCCCTAGAGCAGACAAACCCTGGAGAGGGGCCCTCTGGGCGTCGGGGGACCTGCCCAGCAGAGCCTGGTTCAACAGCTAGCTCTGTTCCGCAGAGCTTGGTTCAGCAGAGAACTGGTTCCGCAGATGTTGGTCCATCAGAGTATCTTCACAACGCAGACGGTTTCCACAGAACCGGTTCGACACACCTGATTCCAATTATCCCGTAGCATAGAACAGTTTCTCTAGAGCAGATTTCACAGAACCGGTTCCGCACAATAAGTGCCCGAGAACCGATTCTACACCATCGATTCCACAGAACCAGTTCCGCAGAACCCGTGGTGCAGATTTGGTTCTCTTCAAGCGGGACTGTGGCGCGGGGGCCACGGATGGGGGAAGACACGACGGTGAGGATGGATGAGGAGGATGAGGAGCAGGAGGGTTAGGAGGACAACGGGAGCAGGACGAGGAGAAGGATGACCAGAGTAAGCTTGGATGCGTCCACGATGCTGCGATGCACACTTTCGGCTCGACCCCCGCCTCATAAGTCCCTGCATGCTTCCGTCTCACTACAGGAGGTGCCCTGTTGAAGAACCACCACCCGATCGGCCTGCTTTTTCGGGGAGAGCCTGCTTCGAAGAGGAAATGCTGTGCGTCCTTTCAGCGAAGGACATGTGTGCGAGAAGTTGTGATCAGAAAGATCGAAAGTGCGCCAGTGTATCTCCCTGAATACACTAAAGGGGGGGGGGGGGGGGGGGTCCAGAAACCCTCCCCCTCCTTCCCCCCTTCAAGGGGGGGGGGGGGGGGCTCCGGACCCCCCCCCCCTCCCCCCCTTAGGGGGGTTGGGGGTTCCCGAACACCCCCCCCCCTTTCCTTGAGGGGGGGGGGGGGGGGTCCGGATCCCCCCCCCCCCTCCCCCCCTTCGCGCTGGAAAGGGGGGGGGGTCGGACCCTCCCCTCCTCGTGTAGGGAATACGGTGTTGGGAGTAAGGAGTGGTGAGTAGTGAGTAGTGAGTTGGTGCGTAGTGAGTAGTGGGTACTGGGTAGTGAGTAGTGGGTAGTGAGTGGCGAGTAGGGAGTAGGGAGTATGGAGTGGGGAGTAGTGAGTAGTGAATCATGAGTAGTGTGTACTGATATGTGAGTGAGCAGTGAGTGGGGAGTAGTGAGTAGTGAGTATTTCGTAGCGAGTAGCGAGTAGTGGGTACTGAATAGGGAGTAGGGAGTAATGGGTACTGGGTAGTGAGTAGTGGGTAGTGAGTAGTGGGTGGCGAGTAATGATTCGTGTGTAGTGAGTAGTGCGTAGTGCGTAGTGAGTAGTGAGTAGTGAGTAGTGAGTAGTGAGTAGTGAGTAATGAGTAGTGAGTAGTGAGTAGCGAGTAGTGAGTAGTGAGCAGTGAGTAGTGAGTACTGAGTACTGAGTAGTACGTAGTGCGTAGTGAGTAGTGAGTAGTGAGTAGTGGTGAATAGAGAGTAGTGGGTAGTGGCAGTGGGTAATGAGTAGTGAGTAGCGAGTAGGGAGTAGCGAGTAGTGAGTAGTGAAGAGCGAGTAGGGCGTAGTGACTACTGAGTAGTGAGTAGAGAGTAGTCAGTAGTGAGTAGTGGGTAGTGATTAGTGGGTAACGAGTAGGGAGTAGCGAGTAGTGAGTAGTGAGTAGCGAGTAGGGAGTAGGGCGTGGGGAATAGTGAGCAGTGAGTAGTAAGAAGTGGGTAGCGAATGGTGGGTAGTGAGTAGCGATTGGTGAGTAGTGGGTAGTGACTAGTGACTAGTGACTAGTGACTAGAGACTATGTAGTGACTACTGAGTAGGGAGTAGTAAGTAAAGAGTAGTGATAGTGAGTAGCGGGGAGTGAGTAGTGAGTATTGACTAGCGACTATGGGGGTAGCGAGTAGTGAGTACTGAGTACTGTGTAGTCAGTATTGTGTAGGGAGTAGAGAGTAGGGAATAGCGAGTAGCGAGTAGTGGGTAGTGAGTAGTGATTTGTGGGCAATGAGTATTTAGTAGTGAGTAGTGGATAGTGGGTAGTGGGTAATGAGTAGTGATTAGTGAGTAGTGAGTAGGGAGTAGTGAGTAGTGCTTCGTGAGTAGCGAGTATTGAGTAGTGGGTAGTGAGGAGTGAGCAGTGAGTAGTGAGTCGGGAGGAGGGAGTAGTGAGTAGGGAGTAGTGAGTAGCGAGTAGTGGGTGGTGGGTAGTGAGTAGTGGATAGTGAGTAGTGAGTCGTGAGTAGTGAGTAGGGGGTAGTGATAAGTGAGTAGCGAATAGCGAGTAGTCAGTAGTGGGTAGTGAGTAATGAGTAGTGAGTGCTCTTTGGGGCTGGGGTTAGTGGTTGCGGTTCGGTTTAGGGGTTTGGGTTAGGGTGAGGACTAGGGGTAGGGGTGGCGGGGGTCGGGTTCCGGAATCACGGGGCGGCGTGGCGAAAGGGGGGGACGGGGGGGGGGGGTCGGACCCCCCCCCCCTTTTTGAAAGGGGGGGGGAGGGGGGGGGAGGGGGTTCCCCGACGACGGATCGGGGAAAGGAGGGGAGGGGGGGGGCTTCCCCGACGACGGATCGGAGAAGGGGGGGGGGGGGTCCCCGACGACGGATCGGGGAAGGGGGGGGGTCCTAACCCCCCCCCCTTGGGGAGATCCAGCGGCGCACCCTCAGATCAACGAAGTGTTCAGCGAGGGTCTTATTTTGGAATTGTCCCAACACCCGTCCGTGTGACTATTTTGCCATGTCACGTCTGGTCATAAAGTTTGAGGAAGTCTGCAGCGGGAGCTCCATTTTGGAAAGGAAGAGGCCTCCATCTTCGTAGCTGCTGCAGACTTGAAGACGAATGTGCGCTGCGCTGACACGAGAGCCGCATTGAGAAAGCGTCTGGCCCTCCATCATTGAAGCTGTTGCACGGCGCAGCGCCGAGTGTGCGCGGCGCAGAGGCGATATCCGCATTTCCAGCACGACCTGCCCTCCATCCTTGGTGGTGTTTGCTCATCTGAGTGCAGGGTGGTAGACCGCATGGAAGTCTGAAGCGAGACCCCTGAGCCGGCCTCCAGACACGTCTGATGGTGCGAGGGGGGATGTTGCCGACATGGGAGAGGGATGGGGAAGGTGGGAAAAGAGAGCTTTGAGTCGCAGGGGGCGAGGAGGGGGAGGAGAGGACAGACGAATCCTTTCCGTTTTCTTTTCCGAGATAGTGGTGGATGCGCCGTGGTGCAATCTTTGCACTCGTCGTCGTCGTCGTCGTCGTCGCCACTCTCGTCCTTAACCTCGTCGCCGTCATATTTCTAGTTGCGGCAGGTAAGGAGGAGGCGGAGGAGGATGAGGAGGAGGAGGATGAGGAGGAGGAGGAGGAGGAGGAGTGTCTTGGCTCATTTCTCCACTGCTGTGCCAACGTTTTCCATGCATGGTGTCGTAGCCGCATTTCTCCTTGCGACCTCGAGTACGTTCAGGCTGACGTCCATTCCGCACCGTCGGCTCTAGGACAGGGGTGGAGGAGAAGGATGCAACACTGTTCCACTGCCGACCTGCTTATTGTGTGTGCTGTGTGTATGTGAGCGTGTGCGAGCGTAATCGTTACCACAGTCGGCTTGCTTCTTGGTGACGATGACAAAGGTAGTCGTGACGATGATTTTTGATGATTCTGACGATGATGATAATGATGCTGAGGAAGAGGAGGAGGTTGATGAAGAGGATGGGGATGGTTGTGATGATGTTGCTGATGTTGAAGATGATGATGACGATGCTGATGACGATGATGATGATCATCATACCGACAATGATGGTGATGAGACCGCTGATGCTGGTGATGAGGATGCTGATTTTGACGATGATGATGCAGATATTGGTAAATGATGGATATGGCGATGGTGATGCTGACGATGGCGACGATGATGATGATGATGATGATGATGATGATGATGATGATGATGATGATGATGATGACTATGATGATGATGCTGA
>CAUYUJ010019171.1:394327-419327 GCA_963575745.1 Prorocentrum cordatum | reverse complement strand
GATGATGATCAAGTTCACGATGATGATGTTGATGATGTTGATGATCATGATGATTCTGCTGATCATGATGAGACTGCTGATGATGATGATGTTGCTCATGCTGATGCTGATGATGCTGATGATGATGCTGATGATGCGGATAATGCTGATACTGCTGACGATAAGGATGTTGCAGGTGCTGCAGATGATTATGTTGATGACGATGCGGATGACGAGTCGGAGGATGAGGACGAGGAGGATGAGGAGCAGGAGGCGGAGCAACAGAAGGAGCAGGAGGAGAAGGACGTTCGTCACATGTCTTCACTTGTTGAGGAGCTTTCATGGGCCTCGTTCGGCGCGTCTTAGGCACCTGTTGGCCTCCTGTGAAGTCGTCTCAGGGATTCCCTGCGGCAGTCTGTTGGCCCTCTGACGCCGTCTTGGGTTTCTCCTGGGCCGTCTTGGGATCCTCTTGACCGTCAGGTCGGGCCTGGAGGTCGCCGTGGGGCAGCCTTTGGCTGTAGAACGGCCTTCAAATGCCGTCCTGGGTCAGCGCGGGAAGCTGCGTTGATGCCATTTTGCATGCCTCTTGGGCCATCGTGGGACCTCTTGGACCATCTTGAGACCATCTTAGGGGCCTCTTCGGGCCGTCGTGGGGCAATGGTGGAGGCTGCTTGCACCGTCTTGAGCTGACGGAAGCCCGAAAAGGCGAGACTGCACCAATCATCTAGACAACTTAAGGGAACTCAATGGGTTTGTTGTCTTCGGAGCTTGTTGGAGGCATCGTGGGCCGTCTTGGGGCCATACTGCGCCGCATTGGGGCCATCTTGGGCAATCCTCGAGGCGTCTTGGGCCATCTTGGTTTGATCTGCGTAGGACCCCACTCCGCTGGACCTCCCAGGGACTCCAATCACCATGGCGACGTACCCAACCCCTGCGCAATGCGGGGCATGAGTAGCTTGGGATACGTTATACGGAGGTGATGGCGTGACCTGGGCGTATCTACTTCTGCGAGCGGCATTCGTGAGGCTCGCAGCCCCCTAAGGACTGCGATGTCTCGCTCAGATCTGCCTGCTGCATCGCTCCGCTGAACCCGCCACCAGCTTTCGAACGTTGCGACGGTTTCGCAGATCGCAGCCCCCCCAAGGACGGCGAGGCCCCGCTCAGATCTGCGCGGTGCCTCACTCCGCTGGACCCACCAGCAGCCCTCGAAAGAGGGGACAGTTTCGCAGATCGCAGCCCCCCAGGCGCAGCGAGGTCCCGCTCAGATCTGCGCGGTGCCTCACTCCACAGGACCCACCAGCAGCCTTCGAACGTGGCGACAGCTTCGCAGATCGCACCCCCTCAGGGACGGCACGGTCCCGCTCAGATCTGCTCGGTGCCTCACTCCGCTGAGCCCACCAGCAGCCCTCGAAAGTGGCGACAGTTTCGCAGATCGCAGCCCCCCAGGCACGGCGAGGTCCCGCTCAGATCTGCGCAGTGCCTCATTCCGCTGGACCCGCCAGCAGCCTTCGAAAGTGGCGACAGTTTCGCAGATCGCTATGCTGGCCCCCCAGGCACCCCTCGACAGTTGCGACGTTTTCGCAGATCGCAGCCCCCCAAGGACGGCGAGGTCCCGCTCAGATTTGCTCGGTGCCTCACTCCGCAGGACCCACCAGCAGCCCTCGAAAGTGGCGACAATTTCGCAGATCGCAGCCCCCCAAGGACGGCGAGGTCCCGCTCAGATCTGCGCAGTGCCTCACTCCGCAGGACCCGCCAGCAGCCTTCGAACGTGGCGACAGTTTCGCAGATCGCAGCGCCCCTAGGGACGGCGAGGTCCCGCTCAGATCTGAGCGGTGCCTCACTCCACAGGACCCACTAGCAGCCCTCGAAAGTGGCGACAGTTTCGCAGATCGCAGCCCCCCAGGAACGGCGAAGTCACGCTCAGATCCGCGGGGTGCCTCACTCCGCAAGGCCCACCAGCAGCCTTCGAAAGTGGCGACGTTTTCGCAGATCGCAGCCCCCCAAGGACGGCGAGGTCCCACTCAGATCTGCGCAGTGCCTCGCTCCTCAGGGCCCACCAGCAGCCCTCGAAAGTGGCGACAGTTTCGCAGATCGCAGCCCCCCAGGCACGGCGAGGTCCCGCTCAGATCTGCGCGGTGCCTCATTCCGCAGGACCCACCAGCAGCCCTCGAAAGTGGCGACAGTTTCGCAGATCGCAGCCCCCCAGGGACGGCGAGGTCCCGCTCAGATCTGCGCGGTGCCTCATTCCGCAGGACCCACCAGCAGCTCTCGAAAGTGGCGGCAGTTTCGCAGATCGCGGCCCCCCGGGGATTGCGAGGCCCCGCTCAGATTGGCGCGGTGCCTTACCCTGCAGGACCCACCAGCAGCTTTCGAAAGTGGCGACAGTTTCGCAGACCGCAGCCCCCCAGGGACAGCGAGGTCCCGCTCAGATCTGCGCCGTCCCTCACCCCGCAGGACCCGCAGATCGCAGCCCCCCAGGGACGGCGAGGTCACGCTCAGATCCGCGCGGTGCCTCACTCCGCAGGACCCACCAGCAGTCCTCGAAAGTTGCGACGTTTTCGCAGATCGCAGCCCCCCCCCCAGGGACGGCGAGGTCCCGCTCAGATCCGCGCGGTGCTTCATTCCGCCGCAGGACCCGCCATCAGCACTCGAAAGTGGCGACAGTTTCGCAGATCGCAGCCCCCCAGGCACGGCGAGGTCCCGCTCAGATCCGTGCGGTGCCTCATTCCGCAGGACCCACCAGCAGCACTCGAAAGTGTCGACAGTTTCGCAGATCGCAGCCCCCCAGGCATGGCGAGGTCCCGCTCAGATTTGCGCGGTGCCTCACTCCACAGGACCCACCAGCAGCCCTCGAATGTGGCGGCAGTTTCGCAGATCGCAGCCCCTCAGGGACGGCGAGGTCCCGCTCAGATCCGTGCGGCGCCTCACTCCGCAGGACCCACCAGCGGCCCTCGAAAGTGGCGGCGACAGTTTCGCAGATCGCAGCCTCCCAGGGACGGCGAGGTCCCGCTCAGATTCGCGCGGCGCCTCACCCCGCAGGACCCACCAGCAGCACTCGAAAGTGGCGACTGTTTCGCAGATCGCAGCCCCCCAGGCACGGCGAGGTCCCGCTCAGATTTGCGCAGTGCCTCACTCCGCAGGACCCGCCAGCAGCCTTCGAACGTGGCGACAGTTTCGCAAATCGCCCTCCCCCCCAAGGACGGCGAGGTCCCGCTCAGATCTGCGCGGCGCCTCACTCCACAGGACCCACCAGCAGCCCTCGAAAGTGGCGACCGTTTCGCAGATCGCAGCCCCCATCGTCGGCGAAGAGAGGGCAGGAGGAGGCGGAAGAAGAAGGGGGGACGCGACCACAGTTCTCTATTCAAAACGAACACCCAACCAAGGAGGGTTGGGAAACAGTTGGCGGCGAGGGCGCTGTATAGGTTGAGTCTGCGAAGAACACTAGTCCGTTGGACCTCTCTGTTTCTTGCGAACCGAGACGGCAGTTGCGTAGTTCCCCCACCCGCCCCTGGCTGGACATGTCCAATGTCGGAACAGCGCAGGACCATATTTTTTGACCTCCCAAGGGATCACGAAAGTGGCGACGCTCGATCAATTCCTGTTCCCGGGGAGGCGAGGCAGTAAGCATGATCGGTGGCCGAGGGGAGGTAGTAGGCAGCAGGGGGGACAACGCGGGAGGCGGGACATGTAGAAACGAGTGTATGCTGCAGGGTATGCTGGGCAGGAACGGATCCGAAAAAGGCGGCGGGGAGAAGGAAGGACAGGAGGGCGGAGGTGGGAGGCGGGAAGGAGAGTAGGCAGCTGTTCTCTGTTCGAGGCGGGGTCCCAGCGAAGGAGGCATGGGAACAGCTCCCCTTGCCATCACCCGCTCCCGCCCGACTCCCGCAGGCCAGGGGACACCTCGACGTCGGGTTCTCCTGCTTCAGCATCTTTTGCGTCTGCTCCACCATAGCGTCTCTCTGGACGCTGCCACACGACGACGACGACGACGACGACGCGTCAGAAGGTCACCGCTGGGGGCCAGGGCGAGACCGAGGTCGAACAGTTCAAGTATATCGACGAGGGCGAGACCAATACTGATCTGGATGTGGGCCAACCGTATTTCGCGTGTCGCGGAGTGGCAGAGCAGTCCCCTTGTTTCCGGGTGGAAGCGCGACGGCGCGGAGAGAAGCTTGCCATCAAGCAGGTGGCCTGTGGCTTTGATAGGCGATGGTGGTGATTCTGGTTACGACTATGGCGAGTTGGGCAATTGCGATTTCGAGGAGGGGGGTGAGTAGGATGAGGATTTTGAGGAGGGCGACGACTGAGACGTGCTTCGATGGGAAGGGCAACTTCGAGGAGGACGGTATGGCAGACAATGCCGAGAATTTCTTAGCGTTTCGCGTATCTCCAGCATTCTCGACATCTTGTCAGACTGCACGTGCCCGAGCTTCCCAGGATATCCCCTGCCGTCAGCTTCCCGCACAGCCCCGCGGCTGCTTAGTGAGTGGGCCGGCCGGCTAGCGGCGCGTCTTGTAGCTAATTAGGCTTGCCCGTCGGCCCGGACACCCTGTTCGCCGCCTGCGCTCTTCGCTCGCGGCCGCGACCAAAAAAGTATCTCCGGCACCTCATCCAGGAACGATGCCCAAGAAAGCTGCCCTAATCGGGGGAGCGTGGGATCATGCGGATACCTCGGGAGGCCTCATTGAACTAGAGGCCTCTGGGATGCCTCTTGGGGTCGCTTGGGATGTCTTCTGGCGGCCGGGGGGGATCTTGGTAGCCTCTTAGGGCGTCTTGGGTGCCTCTTGGGAGCCTCTATGGGCGTCCTGGAGGGCCTCTTGCGGGCCTCTTCGGGTCCTTTTGGGGCCTTCTTGGGTCCCTCTGTGGGGCCCTTTGGGCCTTCTTGGGACATCCTGGAGGACACAGATCGGGGAGGGGGGGGCTAAATTGAGTTCCCCCCCGAATCCCCCAACGCCGCCTGGCTCCCTCTTGAGGTGCTCTCGGGGCGCTCTTGGGACCGTGTTGGGGCCCTCTTGGGCTTTCTGGTGCCCTCTTTGGTCATCTCACGACACGTGTGAGGGGTGTGCCGTGATGGGCGGGGGGGACGCGTGCGACAATTGCCACCTGGGCCTTCGATGAAGCTCCCTGTGGGGCCACGGAACGAGTGACGGGTGCGCCGTGATGTGTGGGGGATGGGGGGAGGGGTGCGAGCACTGCCACTGGGGCCTTTGGTGGAGCTCCCTCCCTGTGTGGCCACGAAGCGTGTGCGGGGTGCGCCTCATGGGCGGGGGAGGCACATGTGAGCACTGTCATTGGGGCCGTCGGTGGAACTCTCCATGGGGTCACGACGCGTGGGAGAGGTGTGCCGTAGTGGGCGAGGGTCCGCATGTGAGCACGGTCATTGTGGCCTTCGGTGGAGCTCCCCCTGGGGCCACGAAGAGTGCGAAGGGTGCGCCGTAATAGGTGGGGGAGACGCGTGTGAGCACTGCCACTGTGGCCTTCGGTGGAGCTCCCGTGTGGGGGGTTGCACCGTTGTGGGCGGGGGAGACGCGCGTGAACGTTGCCACTGGGGCCTTCGGTGGAGCCCCTATGGGGCCATGAAGCATGTGAGGGGTGCGCCGCAATGGGTGGGGGAGGCGTGTGAACACTGCCATTTGGGCCTTCGGTTGAGCTGCCGTGGGGTCACGAAACGTGCGAGGGGTGTGCCCTAAAGGGCGGTGGGGGACGCAAGTGAGCATTGTCACTGGGGCCTTCGGTGGAGCTCCCGTATGGGTGGTGTGCCATAGTGGGCGGGGGAGACGCGTGTAACCACTGCCACCGGGGCCTTCGGTGGAGCCCCTATGGGGTCATGAAACGTGTGAGGGGTGCGCCATAATGGGTGGGAGAGGCGTGTGATCACTGCCTTTGGTGCCTTCGGTGGAGCTGCCATGGTGCCATGAAGTGTGTGAGAGGTGTGCCGTGCGGGGGGAGACGCAGACGCATGTGAGCACTGTCAGTGGGGCCTTCGGTGGAGCTTCTCATGCCGTAATGGGTTGGGGTGACGCATGTGAGCACTGCCACTGCGGCCCTTCGGTGGAGCTCCCATGGGGCCACGAGCCGTGTAAGGGGTGTGCCGAAGTGAACATGCGGAGGGCAGAAGCAGGGTTTGGAGGAGTGAGCAGCGAGAGGAGGAAGGAGGAAGGATTGACGCGGGGCGTTGTCTTTTCAAACCGATGACCCACCACCACAGGATGGTCGGAAGCACAACCGCGGATTTTCTTCTGCTGTCGGACGGGTTTTGGCCTCTTGGGAGCGTCTTGGAGAAGCTCCGAAGCCGTTTAGAACCGTCTGGGAGCGGTCTTGGAACTTTTTGGAGTACGTTGGAAGCCACTTTGAGCGACCTCGCGCTATCTTGAATCATCCTGGAGACCCTCTTGGGCTAACTTGGGCCCTTTCCGGCCATCTTGGGCTATCTTGGGCCCTGTGACCGCTCGCCGCCCCCCCCCCGTCCAGACCCACAGAGAGGGGGTATGCGGGAGGGGTCACGTTCCCAGCGAGAACGCCGCAGGCTATCTCGCTCACTCCCCCCCGCTCCCCCGCTATATAAGTAGCGCCCGAGCCTCTGCATAGGCAGGGGCCGCCATCGACAGCCATCGGGAACCAATGCGAACGCCAGCCAGGTGCGCGAAGCCCGCGAGGTGCGCCACACATGCCATTTGCGCCACTCGCAGAAGGTGCGCCACGTTGGGCACTATGACGACCCCTCCACCATCCCTGTCAAAGACCAATGCCAATGCAAAGTCACGGCTGGTTTGTCAGCATTGTATTGTTTGCGGAGGGGGGACCCCCTCCCCGAAGGGGAATAAAGAGGTCGGAAGATGCATTGACGATGGCGGTGGCGAGGGGGTGGGCAAATAAGGGGGGCTCTGTGAAAAAACGTGCCACTTATCATAGTCTCCTGCGTGCTCATGTGCAACCAGTCCTGAAATCCACGTGTCTCATCCTCCTCGCCCTCATCTGTACCCTGCGTCCGTCCCCGCATCTCTCTCCCTTCAGCCCGTCAATTTCTCCTTTGCCCCTCGTTGTTGCTGATGGCGACACGGTGCCTATGCCGTTGACGCCCTCGGCCGAAGGCCGAGAAAATAGTTGAAGGTGTGGCAGTTGCCGGCCAGACGTCGCCTAAAGCCACACCCGGCCAGAGGCAGAAGAAGTGGTGAAAAACCACAATCAAAAATAATCACCAACTCAACCTAACCAGCTCTCTTCCGAGTCCGGCGGGGAGAGGGAGGGGAGGAGGTGGGACGAGGCTGGCGCCGTGACCTCTCCGGCAGGGACTCCACCCTCCGCCGGGAGCGGCGGCCGGGCGTCGGGGAAGCGGGAGACAAGTCCCGCGTTCGGCTCTGCAGCGTGCAAGGCGCCGCTCCACACACCACCGCACCACCAACCGGGGGAAGGGGCGGGGGGTGATCGTCGTCGGGCTCTTGGTCGTCCAGGTGGCCGTCTGAAGCCTCGCCGTCGGCCCCCGCCGCCGCGTCCACCTGAGGCGGGTCAGGAGGGGGGCGAGGAGGAGGTGGTGCCGGTCGCCGCTTCGACGGCGGAGCGTTGTCTAGGTCGGCAGCCGCCGGCCGTCTAGCCGCCTGCCCGCGCGGGGCCGGAGCAGTCACGACGTCTCCGGTCGGCGCCTCCACCTGAGCAGGTTCAGGAGGAGGAGGAGGGGGAGGAGGAAGAGCGGACCGCCGCTTCGAGGGCTTTGGTTCTCCCGTTGTCCTTCTTGCAGAGGCCTCCAGAGTTCCACGAAGGACTCACAAACATATTGAACATTTGTTGTCGATCTTCAATCCTCGATCGTCGCCTTTGGCTCCTCTTGCCTCGTCGGATGTTGCCACAAGTGTCTCTGGCCGAAGGTGCCCCCAGGACTCTTCCGAGGAGGCTCCCACGGCCTCCAGAGCACCCTTGACGAGGCCCAGATGGCCCAACGGTTTCCAGAGTGGAGGGTACCCTAATTAGTGTTCTTCGTGTTTGTTGGATGTTCTTGTGCATCCTGGTGGAGGGTACCCTCGAATGCTCTTCATTTTGGCTGGCGCATGGTCTCATGTTCTTGACGGAGGCTCTTCTGCCCTAGGTCCGACCGTAGCCTTCCTTCTCCGTCCGACCCGACCTTGACCCGCCTGGCCCTCTGCTCCCGCAGACTTCTCCCGACGCGCGCCGGGCATCCCCCTGTCGCTGTCCCTCCGCCGCCGTGTCGTTCCTCTGGCCCTCGCTCGTTCGCCTCTTCTCGGGCCATCATTCGGTGCCGCTGCTGCCTGGGGTCGCTCCAGCGTGTCGCCGAGAGGCGGCGGCCCGCGTCGCGGCGGAGCGGGCGCTGTTCGGGGCGCTGCCGGAGACGGGGGGTGGCGTTCGGGGGCCTTTGCCGAGGTTTTCGGAGGCCTTCCTCGGGGAGGAAGAGACAGCGATGACGCTGCGCGTCGCGGGAGTTGGCGCCTGACTCTTACCCACGTCCAGAGCAAAAGCGCTCCTCGCGGCCATGCTTGGCTGACAAGTCCTCTGGTGTGCTGTGGTCCGAGCACAACGAGGTCTAAGTCCACATGGTCCTGCAGCCGATTCTCCTGTCAAGCTGTGCGTCGGAGCCAGGCATCTGCACCCGCCCGCGCCCCTCTCGGAGCAGCGCCCGCGCGCGGGAGGATGCCCCTCCCGAGCGTGTCTGGCGACTTCGCCGTGCTCAGCTCGCAGGAGGATGGTCTCCGAGTGCCGCGGGGATGGGGGAGAGGGTGAGGGGGGGAGGGAGCGGGGGGAGAGAGGCATAAGGAGGACAACGTATGACGGGGGGACGGGCTCGGGGGGGGGGGCGGCGAAGTTTTGCGGTTCGAGGTTCTAGGTTTTCGGATTTTGCGTCGGTTCTCCACGACTTCCAACCTCGGGATGCCTTTCAGCGGCTGCACCTCGCCGAGGGCGTCCCAGAGGTGCCCAGATCGTCCCGAACGGCCGCCAGAGGCCCGAATTGTGAACCGAGAGCCACCAGGGGATAGGCATAAGGGAGGGATGCATCGGCCCCCAATCGCCCATTGATCCCAAATAGGGGCCCGATAGCCCCAACCTGCCCAGTAACGTGCGGATTTGCGATTGGGGGCCTATCGCCGATCTCTCCGCGATGTATCGCCGATCCCAGGTCGATGTTCCCCCCCCCTATGCCAGTCTCCCCCTAACGATCCCCTCAGAGGGAGCGGGGAGGGTGGGTCTGGTTGACCCGAAAGGGGGCCCAGCGAAAAGAGGGTGGTGCAATAGATTTGGTGCAACATATATGTGGGGTTGCAACAGGTGTGGGGCGTGCAATACATTCGGGTGCGCACATGTATTGCTGGACTGTCGCGTATAATACATTAGTTGCAATACAATGCATACAATTTGTTGGCGCAAAACATTTTTAATCAAATTGTCCCGAATCTATTGCACCACCCCCTTCCAGCAGGACCCCCTGTGGGTCAACCAATAATGTTTCCCCCTTGTGCCAGTCCCCCCCCCCCAACGTTGCCCCTCAGAGGGAGCGTGGGAGCCCAGGGTAGGGGTGAGGAGTCGCCTTGGTCGCCCGCTGATCAGGCTGCCTAGGATTTTTTTCTGTCTTTTCTCTCTCTCTCTCTGTCGTCCTTTGCTGACCTGCGTTGATCTTGTTAATGTATGGGCGTCGAGGCGGTGCACTGGGACGGAGGGAGGTGGGGGCGGGGAGGGGATACCGAGGAGGAGACGAGGCCGACACAGGGGGATGAAGACGCAGGAGGAGGCAGAGAGTGATGCGGATGTGGCTACGGAGGGGGAGGGATGGGTACGACTATGGGGACGGAGACGAGGCCTGAGCGGAGGAGAAGGAGGAGGAGGAGGACCAGTGTAAACCCTAGACGCACCAATAATGTTGCGGCCCTTCCTCACATGTCCCTGCAATAGTTTGTTTTTATTGCGGGAAATGCCTCGTTGGAAGGTGACCATCTGAGGATCTCCAATCGTGCTAGAAAGCCGTTTATGAGACTCGCCGCGAATCAGTGTGATTGTTACGTCTTGGTAATCCGAAATCGTCCGAGAACGATATTCCTGGGGCTTTAACACCGCGGATCGACGTGACTGTTGCGTCCTGGCAATCCTAATCGTGTCAGAGCGCCATGTCTGAAACTGTTGCGACGACACGTCGCGGCCCTAATGCGAGAGCCACATGTTGGAAAACACCTTCCTTCCATTCTTGAAACAGTTGCGGACTTTTAAGACGAATGTGTGCGGCGCTAAGGCGAGAGTCACAAGCTGAGAAGGAACCGCCCTCCACCCGTGAAGCTGTTGCACCTCTTTACGCTTCAGAGTCGTGAGTGGTGAGGACGTCTAAGGCGAGACGCCAGGGCCGCCGTACGGAAGAGGGATGGAGGAGGACGAGGAATAGGAGGAAGAGGAGGCGGAGAGGTCTCCAAAGGCCCCCCCCCCCGGGGTCTCCGGATGTCTCCAGGAGGGGGAGAGGAGGGGTAGCAGGAAAAGGATCATGGTGTTGTGGATATTGTTGTTCAGCTCTTACTTTAGAAGAGCAGTTGCTGGCGTCCCCGCCCATACACATTGTGTTTTTCATTTGAATTGTCCCCGCTATCGCGACTGTTTGCCCGTGAGGGCAAGTCTTCAGGATCAAATCGCGTTGTTGGGCCCACGAGCTACTGTCTGACACTTGCTCACAATTCGTTTGGGATCGCACGCTCGATTGAGAACTCCGCGCAGCATTTGACTTAAGACTCGCGCACTCGCTCAGGAGTGCTCACGGCTTACTCAGGTAGCGCTCTCGCTCTACAGGATTGGCATTCTCGCCTTGGAATCCCTGTCAATGTGTTAACGTTTTGCGCTCTTACCCGGGGCACCCTGGCAAATTACTCAAGGTTGCTGGCTCGCTGGGGAATCATCTTCAATTTGAGTATACATCGCGCTCTCACATATATATATATATATATATATATATATATATGCGATCGTGCTCCCGCCCGGTATTTCTTCGCTGTGATCGTCAGCGATGCAGCTGTTATCGATTGTGACACTTCCAAATCTGGACCATGCTTGTTCTACGCGCTTATCGCGCGGGGGGAGCTTTTGCCCCCAAGGGAACTCGGCGACGTGCGCCTCAACGATCCAAACCTGCGCAACATGGCAGTCAACGCAGCCACCGAGGCGGAAATGGCGCTTGCAACTGCGAGCCAATCACTCCCCCGTGTCCACAGCCGCGTGCGGAAAAATTGCTTGCCCGACAGGCTTGGGGCGACGAGTTGATGTTGACGTGCATTAGAGTATTGGAGGACGCTGGTCGGATTGTCATTATTGACGCCTCGCGTATCCCCATCACCCTGCCTCGCGTCGTCGCCCCCGTCTGGCTGGGGTGCCTGCTTTACCCCCGTTCGGCCTAGTCGGTCGCTCTGGGGACGGCCCGCGAGCCCCTCCTTCCGGGGTGCCCCCGGCCGCTCGGGCCCGCCCTCGCCCGTGGGCGCCACCCCCGCCCGTTCGGGGTCGACGGACTTTGTCTTCCCCCGTGCCGGCTTGGGCGTCCTCCTCCACGTGATCGGCGGTGTCGCTTCACGCCGGGTATGGATCCTGGAGTCTCGCCGCCTCGCTGTCGGTGCTCTGCTTGGCGCCGTCCTTGCTCCTTCGCCGCGGCCCCCGCCGTCGCGCCCCCCCGCACGGACGTCCGCCATTATCGCGCTCGCGGTCTCACGAACCCCCCATCGGCGACCGGGAGTCTTCCGTTGAGCGCCTGCACGGTTCGCCCTTCTCGACTACGTGACGGTGGTCATCGTCTCCCTCGACCACGCGGTGGTGGTCTTCGGGAACCAAGGGGACCCATTTCGCCATTTTGGCGCTGCACGCAGACCTGGTGCACTTCCTGGTCTTGTTTGTCGGCATTGGCGTTCCACGCGGACCTGATCATCAGCGTCCTTTTCGCCAACTGAGTCGCAGCGTCGTTCGCTCCTGCGCGCTTAGTGCTTAATTTTGATCGTGGCGCTGTTGCTTCGCTTTTTGACGGCGCGCGGTTGCTCCGTTTCGCTCGCGAACGAAAGAGTATCCCCATCATCCTATCCATAAGCTATGGTCAGGCGAGTTGCGTTGACCATGGGGGCGCAGGAACTTGCAGAGCAATGAAGACGGGCAGCGGCGAAACCATCTTTTCGGATCAGCCTCTAAAAGCGGGCCGAGCAATGAACCGCGCGCCGCCACGGCTCTGCCACAGAAGGAGGAAACGGAGAAAGACGGATGAGGAGCAAGGCGGGATCGTGAGGAAAAGAAGGAGGAGGAGAAGGAGCCCGAGGAGCTGAGGACATGCTGGAGGAGGAAGACCGGGCACGAGGCCGCGGTGACCGTCTTCCTCAGTAGTCCCCTCCCTCTCTATGTGTGGACATGTGTACTCTTCCGCCCCAGCCCTCTCCTCTTTTTCGTCGCGGGATGATGTTGGTGATGAGGATGATGATGATGACGACGACGATGAGGAGGAGGAAGAGGAGGAATCTGATATTCAGGATGATTCTGAGTAGGAGGAAGTGCAATGGTGGTATGAGGAAAAGAAGGATCTTGAGGGGAACCAATGCAAACCCAAGACGCACCAACGATGTTGCAAACCCCACTCCTCCCCCCAAGTACCCTGTCCATCGCATTCTAGAAAAAATGTATTCTCATTGCGGGATGTACCCAGTCGAAAAGCAACCGCCTGATAATCTTCACTCGTGGAACACCGCGCCTGGGAATTCAACGCCGCGGGTCAACATGATTGTTGCGCCCTGACAATCGGGACGTCGTGCCAGAACGCCGGTTTTGGGACTTTAACACCGCGATTCAACGTGACTGTTGCGACCTGACCACCCTACACCAGTTCAGAGCACAATTCGTGGGTCTTCAACCGCACGCATCTTCGAACGTCGTGCAGCCTTAAACACGAACGTGCGCAGCGTCAGGCGATTCACACAGCTTAAAAGAGAGCTGCTCTCCATATGTAGATTGTAGAACCGATGCGAGAGTTTCGGACGATCGTGCGCGGCACTTCGGCGAACACCGCATTTTGACAACCAGCCGTCTTCCATCCTAAATGCTGCTGCGCACTTTTAGGACGATTGTGCGTGGAGTTCAGGCGAGGGCCGCACTTTGAAAATCAGCCGCCCTCCATTTTCGAAGCTGTTGCGAACGTTTAATAAGTCGAATGTTCGCGGCGCTACGGCGAGAGTCAGATTTTGACAACCAGCCGCCCTCCACCCTTACAGATGAAGTGAACTTTTAAATCGAATGTGCGCGGCGCTGAGGCGAGAACCAAATGTTTAAATCGAGCCGCTCTTCATTCTTGAAAAACGCCTGGCCCGCCCAACCGACACGTCTGGGGGTGCGACAGGGTGAGTTGTTTATAAGGAAGAGGGACGGGGGAGGATTGGGATGAGGAGTGAGACGGAGGACGACGATCACAAGTAGTAGGAATTTGACGAAGCACGTTCCTATTCTATTTATGATGGGACCTGGGCGGAATTGCGAGGATGATGAAGATGAGGATGAGGATGAAGAGGGGTGACGAAGCGGACGATGAGTAACACGAGGGCGAGGAGAAAAGGATGAGGAATAATATGAGAAGGACGGGGAGGAAGAGGACGATGACGATGACTCCGGCAGCAGTCTTAGGATTTCCCCGAGGCCTTCCTGGAGTTCTCTTGAGGCTCTCTCGGTGCTCTCTTGTTGCCCTCTTGGAGTTACTTTGGGGAGTGTTGGGATCCCCTGGGGTCTCAGTTGCAGGGTACCGGGGCCCTCTTTAGGCCCTCTTGGGGGCTTCTTGGGAGCCTTGGTAAGCCTCTTGGGGCCATCTTGCAGGGAGTCGGTCCAGAGAGGGGGGGTCCTCGATTTCCCTTGCCGCTCTGGGTCCATCAACATTGTCTCTTAGGATCCTCTTGGTGTTTTTGGGGCGCTTCTAGGTGCTCTCGGGGCCGTCTTTTGGACATCCTGGGCCATCTCGAGGCCTCAGAAGCCCATTGGAAGCGAACAGGCGAGAAGGCACACATCATTCGTTGTCCTGTAGCTTTTGAAGGAGTCGCGGCTCTTTGTGGGTCCTTGGGCTCCAACAGCATTTGGAACCATTTTGTGGCTCTTTTGCCTCATCGAGGCATGATGGAGGCCATCTTGATCCACACCCCGCTATCTTGAGCCGTCTTGGAGGCCATCTTGAATCATCGAAGACTCTTTCGGCGCCATCTTGCGCCCAGAAGGAACCGCTGATACATCGGGGGGGGGGACCAACACACACTTCAGGGATCGGAAGGGGGGTTACCCTTCCCCAAAGGGACAAGGGGTTTGGAAGAGGACAGACAGAACTAGTTAGGCCACCTACGCCCAGAGTGCTGATGGGATTTGCCGAGCTCCATCACTTTTGTGTCGGGCGCGCGGGCCGAGATCCCTATCCGGACGTATGCGTCATGCCCAGATTCTGGGATCCCTCGAGTGGAATGACCTCTGAGTGCCGCAGGCATCGGAACAGCAGCCGGCGTTGGAGAGCAGCAGACAACGCCGCGCGCACCCTGGCTCGTTTTCAGCCAGTTGCTCTCAGCCTTACAGTCGCTCGCACTCAGACACTCGCAGCGGGAAATGCAAGAAATTGAGATGCACATGCGGGGATCCCCACGTCGATCATTTGTTTGATTGTTCGATTCTGTCTCCCCCCCTGGAGGCCTCTGCCGGTGAGTTGGAGTAGCGCCTCGGGGATCCTTGCTTCAGTCTGCTCGCTCATCTCATCTTATCCCCCCCTTCCACCTCCCTCCTTATCCGCCTCCCTCTCTCACCATCATCTCTCTTACTCTCTCATTCCTCCTCCTTCATCCTCCTCATCCTCTCTCCTCCCCCTCCCGCCTCTCTCCCTCGCGGCCGCCCGCAGAGATGCAGGTCGCACCCATGCCTTACCCCACACTTCTCGTCCCCTCGCTCCCCCATCCCTCCTTCCTCCCACATTTCTCCCCGTGCCCCCAGGAGGCGGCCCCCGCGTCCGAATTCCGCCCTCTCCTGCTCGCCCGCCCCAGGACGACGAGCAGCGGCACGGGCAGGGCGAGAGCCAGACCACCTCCCTGCGGCTTGCAGCTGAGGTGGGTGTGTGGGGGGCGGGGGGACAGCTCCTGCTCCTTCCCATCTTTTTTGTCCTACCCTCCCCGTCCCCTTTCCTCTTGCCTTTCCACCTCCTTGCCTCTCCCCTCTTCCCCCCCCTCCTCTGCTCCTCTGCTTTCCCCCTCTTCCCCTTCCACCTTTTCTGGGGGCGGTGGAGGCGGAGGAAGACCAGGAGGCAGCGGATGAGAGTGTCGAACATGACGAATCATATCAATACGAATAATAACAAAAGTAAGAATACGATGAATACTTCTGAGAAGACGAAAAAGAGTAATCAAACCAAAACTAAGAAGAATAAGAAGAATAAGAATAATAATAATAATAATAAGAAGAATAATAATAATAATAATAAAGAGAGTAATACTCATAATAGTAACAATGATCATAATAATAGTCATCGTAAGACGAATACGACGAGCCCGCGCTCAAAGAAATAGAGCGGCTGGGCCGAGCAATGCCGGCCACGATCTTTCTAGAGCCTATCGCCGCCGAAGGCGGCCCCGCCGTCCTTTGGCCGGCTCCGGCTCTCAGGACGACCCACGCCCTCGACGGCGATTTTGGATCCCAGTGACAACAACATGATGGATGATCAACTTAAGGGCCAACGCGATGGTCCAACAGGTGTCCCCAAGATCAAAGAAATATAGACTGCGGTCTGGTACACCACGCGCCAACGGTTGGCAGCGCGCACACGGGGGTTGCGCGAGGAGGGCGAGCTTCTCAGAAGGGCTCGAGCTAAACGGTGCTTTTGCGATTTCTTGGACCGTTTTCGTTTTGACTTCGTTTTGCAGCAAAGGTGGAACGGAGACAGTACGGAGGAAAACGAGCAGAATGTGACAACGAAACAACTGTTTAGTTCGATGTCTGGAAGCAGAGTCCTCTTTGAAGGGCCTCGCGGCGTTTCAAGAAGGCTTCGTGGAAGCCAGGAGAGCTTCCTCAGGAGCCGCCCTCTGTCTAGGGCCCCCCCCCCTTCGCGCCAACCCCGTCTGCACGCCGTCCACATCTGCGGGTACTCGCCGGCCGTTGGAAATAAGCATTTCTGGATTCCGAGATCTCGATCTACTTTCGGAGCCTGCCTACCTCAATCATCGAGTGCCTTTTCCTGTTCCTCCCTCTTCAGGAGGCGGTCGGAAGCCTACTTCATTGCTCGATTCACTTCTTCCGACCGACGGGTACGCGCGGCCCATTCGTCCGCCAGCACGGCGTCAGGCTCAGGCCGCCTCAGCCGAAGTGTGGCAGCACCGCTGCCGAGCGCCTCCCGGGCGCCAGGGAGCTTTGAGTTGGCTCCCTCCTCCCGATCGGATGCACCACCGCGCGCGCGGCGGACGGCCCCGACGAAGACTGCACACGGCCCTTTTTCCACCCCGGGGCCTCAGTGCATTGGCCCGTTGTGCCCATCCCGGAGAAGATCAGCGGCGAGCCCGGGGGCGAAGTGAGCAGGGGCGGGACAGGACAGGGCAGGACAGGACAGGATAGGAGCGGCGTGCGCAGAGGCGCGCCCTGTGCGGGCTGCCGCGGGCCTCCTCGCACGCGCATTCTCGCATCCTTGCAGTCTCGCACAGCAGCGCGTTCTCACACAACCATCTTTCTACATTCCCACATTCTAGTCAGCCCATCGTTTTAACGGCTTTCCAATCGACCTGCACCCGGAAGGGGCCATCGTAGCGCAACCTGCCCCCACTTGTGGTCATCATAAGTTGGACTTCCTCTCGCTCTGCGACTGCAGCCACGTGGGCAATCCCGATTTCGAGTATGCTTTCTCTGCCCGTTGTGTAGCTTCCACAATCCAATCAACATGTAACTCGTGTTCAGTCGTCTTGCGCCCACAATTTTCCAACGCATCTTTCGCATTGCTGCGTTGAGTTTCTGCTCTCGCGTTGCAGTGAGCGTCCAGGCACCGCTCCCATACAGCACCGTAGAAGACACAACAGCGTCGAATAGCCTTAATCTTGAATGTAGGAGATCGTGCCAGTCACACACGTCGGATTTGAACTTTCCGGAGGCGGCCCATTCTCTCGAGATCCTGTGGTTGATTTCTACATCGTGGTGTTCACTGAACGTAATTCGCCTTCCTAAGGACTTCGTGCTGTCGTCGGACGCCAAGACTTCGACTCGCCCGTCGCCAACTTCGACGTCTTTCTGTCGTAGAACTCCCCAGCGGTCAGCCTCGTTGGACAGGATCTTCGTCTTGCCCGTGTGCAGCTGCAAGCCAGCAGGGCGCGCCCTCTCGTTCAAGTCTGACAACATCCGTCGCCACTTGCGCCCTGAGAGAATATTGTCTGCGAACCTCAAGTTGGCCGAACAACGTGAGCCAAGTTTTGAGTCATCTCAGAAGGGGCGGGCCTTCTCAGAAGTCTCGGAAGTCCCCCGGCCTTCTGAGAAGTTTTCTAAGCCTTCCCCGAAGACACAAAACACTTCTCAGAAGGCTGGAGGGCTTCTGACAGGTCCCGCCGCCTTCTGAGAAGGCCTTCTCCTTCTCACTTCCCCCCCTCGCTCGCTGCCGAGAAGAGCACATTCGCCATCCCGTGGGCCCGTGGGGGCATGGCAGCTCGGGAGGCTCGGCCGTGGGGTGGGCTTGTCGGCCCTTTCGTCGTTGAGGTCACCGTTTCGGGGGCTCTGCGAGCACCACTGGCGCTGCGGAGCCATCCAATGACGTCAGGTCGCCGCGACAAGGAGGAGGAGGAGGCGGAGGAGGAGGAGGAGGATCGGGCGGGGCTAGGACGAGGATACATCCGTTCCAGAGCGTTCCAGAACGCTCTTAGAGCGTTCCGGGACGTTCTGAGAAGGTCGCGGCGCCCGAGATATTTTGCAGAATTGCCGGATCTCGTAAATTCTCGATTTATCTTCACCCGAGTTTAGGAGCAGGAGGAGGGCTGACTTTGCAGTCCGCCGATGTGCCCGTAGTCACCGTCAGGAGTCTGATGTGAAGGTGCACCTCGTGAGCGCTTGTGCCCATCTTGGTTGCAAGGTCGAGGCTCAACATGAAATGTACGAAAGTCTGGCCCTCCAAGTTGACGGCCACACATTCGCCCATCAGCACGGGCGTGTTTAGGAGCCCTTTGGTCGCTGACTCGTTGAGTGAGCTGCCGCATCATTATGCATTTCGCCTTTAATATTCTTCCGCTCAGTCTGATCTGGTTGTCCGCACTGAAACGATATCTCATCGGATGACCGCACCGTCATTCAACGCAGGCTGAAATATTGTGCCCTGTTGGCTCGTTCCGACGTGGGCCCCTTGTAAAGCCATGTTGTCCCTCCCGGATGAGCAGGGGTGCCCCCGGCTGCCGTGGGCAAAGTTGATCGTTGCTGACATGGTTCTTCTCGAGCACACTGTACGTTCGTCAGTGACGTGTTCCCATCTCCTCCCTTGGGCAGTGAGGCGTGGCATGAGTTTGTGGTGCACCGCCCAGACGAGTGGTGGGAACAAGTCAGCCAGCTGTGCTTCATCGAATCAGTGTGTGATACGCTTCGGCATGTGAACGCGGGGCCAATGAATGTAAGCAATTTGGTTTGCCATGAGTGCCAGGCGTACTTGAACCACATGAGGTCCTAGCACGGCGCACGGAACCCGATGCGGTTGTTCGCACGTGCCGACGCGACATGCATGTCACATATAATTTTTCACGAGAGTTCGATTTATTGAGTATTTGTCGAGAATTGGCACAGGTGTCTTCCCAGTTGCCACACCGTGACGTAGGAAGAAACTTACTCCTGGGACGCAATGGACTCGCGACAGGCGGCTCGCGCATAAGTCCAGGCTGAAACACCCAAGAAGCAAAGCTCCAGCTGTCAAACCTGGTGCCCAGAGAGTGGGACGTTTTTTTTTTTTTTTTTTGTAATCTTATGGTATTGGCTCGACTTGTGTCGCTGGCAGCAAACCGCCGGCAAAATAATTAGGAGGAGGAGGAGACCGAGGAGCCCAGGATATGCTGGAGGAGGAAAGCGGGGCGCGAACCTCAGAAATCCCATCCCCCGGTATGCATGGACGCGTGTGCTCTTCCCCCCCCCAGCCCTCTCCCTCGTCGCCCGTCCCTCCCCATCCCGTCC
Source organism: Prorocentrum cordatum (assembly GCA_963575745.1). Taxonomy (NCBI): domain Eukaryota; class Dinophyceae; order Prorocentrales; family Prorocentraceae; genus Prorocentrum; species Prorocentrum cordatum. The sequence continues at coordinate 400,220 of CAUYUJ010019171.1, read as the reverse complement.
CGCCCACCGCACTGTTACACTGCCCGCCTCTGGCGTTGGCTTTCGCAGGGCGTCCCTGAACCCGGTGTCGTCGTCGGGCGAGCTGCACGTGGAAGCTCCTCCTGAATAGTGCCTTTCTCGCCCGCGAGCTCTGGCGTTGTGGAAAAGTCGCGACGTTGTAATTTGTCAAGGCGGCAAACAGGACGACGAGGGGGATGGGAAGGAGGAGGAGGAGGATGACAGAGGCTCGATTTACTTTCTTGGTGCGTCGTATAAATTGGGCAGGGGTTGAGGGAAGGGCGCCGATTCGCAGAAGTCCGGGATGCTGTTCTTCCTGGGCGCCGCGGGGGGGCCCGCAGGAGGAGGGGAGCGGACGGGGGATGAGTGATGTTGGCTTCATGTTGCCTTGTTGTAGTAGTCATTTCTGTGTGTCGCATGGGGGGTGTTTCAGACGCGGCGATCTCGCCATCAACGGCGGGGTAATTCAATCGACGGTTTCAGGAGTGATAAGCGAGGGGGAGACAGGCGGATGGGGGTGAGGAGGAGGGATGATAATTCTATCGCTGATGATGTGGATGACGACGGCAAGGAACTGTTAAAGTGAAGTGGTTGATGCGTGTATTGTTGATGATTGTGATGTTGATGACAACGGTGGTGATGACGATTCTGATGGTGGTGGTGATTATGCGGGAGGGAGGCAGGGAGGTAGAGATGGAGGGACACAGGATGCATCGTAGCAGGGAGTTTGGGGGGATACAGCTAGGGGTAAGCATGGGGAGATGGGGTAAACTGGGTGGAGGCGGAATGAATCGAATGAGTGGTCAATAGCTCGAAAGTGGAGTACGAGAGGGGAGTGAGGGTGGGTGGGATAGAAGAGGAGAAGTGTGGTGTGGGGACGTCTTAAGGACCTTTGACGCGCACGTGCTTCAGTGAGACTTCGTGACTTCCCGAAGCGTATGATTTTCGGAATGTGGTGCGCCCGCCTCCCTTCTCCCTTGTCTTCCCTCACCCTCTTCGTCTTTCTCTTGCTACTCCTTCTCTCTCGTCGTCGTCTTCGTCGTCGTCGTCGTTGTCAACGTCCTCGTGATCGTCGTCCCCCTTCTCCTTCTTCTCCTCCTCCTCCTCCTCCTCCTCCTCCTCCTCCTCTCTTCAAGTAACATCTGAACTTAAGCCATTTCAGCCTTTGAGCGCAGGTGCCTCGTCGCCTCCACTTGGTGCTGCAGGGGCAGGGCGGCGATCGCCTCCAGGCGCAGCGGTGCCAGCCGATGAAGATCGAGGCGAAGAGGATCTTTTGGGAAGGGCGTGCCCTCGTCTTTAGGGCCGTGTGGAGCCCCAGGTCGAATCGTCGCCAGGCGGGGCTGCCGCGGAGTTCTTCGATGCAGCTTTATCGCTGGGCTGCTGGTTTCTTGGCCGTAGCTTAGCCCTGGGCTGCGGCATCTTCAGGCTGTGTTGCTGCGGAGTTCTGCCTCGCGGAGTTCACGCTGGGCTGCTGTGCTCTGGGCCGTTCTAGTGTCCTGGTCTGAAGGATGCGGAGGCTTCCAGGGAGATGTTGCGGCACCGTCGGGACTCGCCTGGACCTGGATCTAAGGCGGCGGGGCCCGGGCGAGGAGAGCATGGGGGGGCAATTTCGACGAGGGGCATCGCAGTTTGGCAGTGAACGCATCGAGGACAGTGGTCGGGCTCGACCTGACGCCCCGCCGCGTCGCGGGCGGCCGCGCTCCTGCGGTGCTGGTTCGGCCAGGGCGCGCCCGGCTCGAGGGGCGATGAAGGGATCGGAAGCGAAGCAGCAGCGCGAGCAGAGCGGTGGCAAGGAGGCGCTGGCGCAGATGAAAGTGGGCGCCTTGTTGCACGTGGATCGGGCTGCGCTTCTCGATCGCGCGAGACGGGCGACCCCGGCGGAGGCGAAAATAAACGTTGCGGCGCGCTCCCAGGCCGCCCAGGGCGCGGCAGATCTCGAGGGCGGGGCTGTCGCGTTCCGCGGGGCGAATTTGCGCGACGATACTCGTCGCGCCGAGCTGTTCGCGACCCCGGCGTTGCTCGCCGCGGCGTGAGAGATCCAGTCGCGCATCCTGAGGGCCCAGGGGGGCGTCGAGAAGGCCGGCGGCCCGCCCGTGGGCCCGAACGCGCGGGGGGTCACCCAGAGTCTCGCGAGCGCAGGCGAGTGCGGGGCCCGGCCCCAGGGGCGAGGATCGATTCAGGAGTGCGGTTTTTTGTCAACGCTGCCGAACGAACTCTGAGGGGGCCCTTCCCCCTGCAGTCGTCTTGGCCAGTGGCGGTGGCGCCGGGTCCGGAGTGGCTTAGCTCCGCGCACCAGCGCCGCCGCCGCGGCCAGCGCCGACGCCTTCCGCGGGTGTCAGAGCGGCTGCGCCCCTCTCCTCGATGCTCCTCCTGCTCCTCCGACCTCCTCCTCCTCCGACCTCTCCTCCGACCTCTCCTCCGACCTTTCTCGCCCCAGAGACTCTTGAGATTTCGAAGGTCAAAGTGGTCTCGGAGCCGGGGGTTTCTCGAGTTTTGTGGGGGTCTTAGTTGTAATGACATTGGTGTGGGCGGCGCCTTGAGGTCGCTCTTCGAGTGCCCCGAGCGCGCTGCCTCTCCCGGGCCTTCTCGGCCCTGTAGGGGGTGGCTGTGCTCAGGGGGCCAGCGCCATAGAGTGCCTGAAGAAGTGGTTCTGCTTTTGTTCACGTGGTGAGCGAAGGCCCATCATTTCATTTCAGATTATAAGCAATATCCCCGCCTTGTTTTTGCGCTGGGCAAAGGGGGTTTGCGTGGGGCATGAATGCGCGAGTCTTCATCGTCATCATCATCATCTCCATGATAATCATGGTCATCTTCGTCCTCGTCATCGCCATCGCCATCATCGTCACTATCACCTATGCATTCGCCATCATAATCCCCATCGCCATCGTCATCGTCATCATCACCATCATCACCATGACCAGGCCGTCATCGTCGTCATCATCATCAGAATCAGCATCGCCAGCATCATCGTCGCCGTCGATTTCGGCGCACACCTCGCACTCTTCGTGACCCCATGGGGGGCACCGCCGAATGTCCCAATTGCACATTCCGCTTGGCCTACCCGCGCCCGATTCGCAACCCCATCGCACGTTTCGTGGTTCTATGGAGGCTTCCGGCGCAGGCCTCGGTGACAGCGCCCGCGTCGCGCACCTGCGCCCGATTCGGCGCGCTGCTCGCACGTTTCGTGTCCCCATCAGACATCACGCTTTCAATTTTTTGGCCCTCCGCACTGCGTCAGTCCGACTCCCTCCCGGGCGGGAACCGCCGCGGGCGCGCGCCAACCCGTATATGGACCTCCAGCCTCTGGGGGGCCTGGCGCCTGTCCTGGCCGCTGACGCGGCAGGGAACTCGCGAAAGGGCGCCCGGATCTTGTCCAGCGCGGAGTTCACGAGGGCGACCCGGTCGTCGATCCAGGCCTCCTTCCCCGCCGCGCGGACTGCCTCGATGTTGCGCTTCCTCTCTGACAAGCCTACCCGGACTCGCAATGCGGGGGCCTCGTCGTTGTCGTTGTCGAGCTTCTCGTCTGTCCAGAGGTCGTCCAACCACTTGCCCTGCGCGCGGCGCTTCTTCCGCGGCGGCCGGTTGGTGCCCCTGAAGAGCGTCCCTGTTTTCGGCGCCCAAGCGTAGAAGTGGGCGCGGTTGCTTGCCTCTGCCAAGCTAGCCCCCCTGGGGGCCTTCAGCGCGCCCGTCGGCGTCTGGCTGGTTAGCGCCGCCGTCGGGCGGGCATCTGGCACGACGCCGTGAAAGGCAAACGCAACCGGAGTTGCGTTGTCGATGGCCTTCTTTATATTTATTTTCCAACGGAAGTGAACGCGCCCATCGTCTTCGCTGTACAGGGACTCCTCCAAAGTGGGCGTGCTTTGCTCGACGCCCAGCTCCTCCTTGCGCTTCGTCCAGTCGCGCCACAGCGCCCAGAGGTCCTCGTTGGAAGCTGCTGGAGGGGTGCCGTCGGGGAAGGCCTTGTCCGTGAAGGGGTGGTTGTATGTTAGCAGGAAGCTGCGGCCGCGCACTCGGAACCCGCTGGCAGAACTTCCAGAAGAGTCGTCTCCGGTACCTGCCGGGTGCGCGTATTCAGGGACCGCGGGGAGGCTAGCCAAGTAGGCGGACACCGCGTCCTCCAACTTCTGCCTGTCTTCCCGCTCTAGCGGCTTCTTCCGGATGTCGGTGACCATGGCCAGTGCCTTCTCCCGGGCTGCGATGTCTGTGACCTGGGCGACGCCGCGCGCGCGGGCGATCGCCCTCAAGGGTATGGCGAGCTCCGCCCTGGCGGCCATGGCCACGCAGGGCGAAGTGTAACTTGAGCCACATGGCGACGGGTATTTGGATGCTGAATCGCCCATCGCGTCTACGCAAGTTTTCGGGAATTTGGCTCAGTCACCATCGTGGCGGTGACGGTGGAGTTTTCTTTGAGTCCCTGGTCTGGCGCCCCGCCTGGACATTGGTTCCGTGTTTCGCAAGCCCCCATTCCCCTTATCGCCAGAGTGAAATCGGTCTCGCGTCTCTCCACCCTCCTATCTCGATGCCACCCGTGGGGGAGTCTTGGAGGAGAAGCGCGATGACGATGTTGTTGACGACGGCGATGGCGATGACGGTGCTGATGACGAAGCGAATGGCGCTGGGTCCCCCGACCTGCTGAAGGCCCCTATGGGGCCTTCAGCGTCCCGGAAGAACCAGCGCCATTCGCTTGGAAAAATAACGCAACATTAAACATCTCACAGGTGCTTCGCCGCGCGGGTGCGCTGTCTGTGGGGAAGGCGCACCGCTGCCGAGAGACCAGAGCAAACCTTCACTCACACAAAAAAACGATGGATGCTGCGTGATTTGCAGGCCCGACCTGGCAACTTTCAGGTCGACCTGAAAACGCCCAGGTGCCCCGCGTGTATGAAGTAGTACATTCTGGTGATGTTTTCAGGTTTTTACACCGCGAGGTACCATTTAGACCTGAACATTTTCAGGTCGACCTGAACGTACCGTCCGTGTGAAAAAAAACAATGGATGAAGCGTCCCTGGAGGATTTTTTCAGGCCCGACCTGAAAATATCAGGTCGACCTGAAAATGCCGAGGTGCTCCACATGTATCAAATAATAAACCCTGGTGGCATTTTCAGGTTCCTACACCGTTTGGCGGTTATAATAAGATAAGGGACCTGAGGGAAACTGAAAATGTGCCCCCCCGGTGGTTCCGCCGAACCCCCCGATGGATCCGCCCGACTACACTACTGGCGTGTGCAATGACATTGTGCGGGGCCCCGTGCGCCTAACGGGGATACGTCAATCTGCCATGGCCCACTCTCTCGACGCGAATGCTCATGCTTGCGTGTTTTGTGTTTTTTTTTGTAAACGGTCAGTGCCCCAATCAAAACGCACCGAAAAGATCGGAAGCGTAACCTTCCCCTGTCTGATGGGGGGGGGGCCGCCGAAGGCCCGACCGGCGCAGTCCGCATGGCGTGCCCGCACCCGATTCGGCACACTCCTCATACATGTCGTGGCCCTTTAATGGGGGCTCCACCGAAGGCGCCAGCGGCGCAGTCCGCATGGCGCACCTGTTCCCGAGTCGGCACACCCCATACAAGTTTCGTGGTTCTATAGGCAACTCCAGTGCAGGCCCCAGTGACAGCCCACACATGGCGGCCCCGCCCCATTCCATCACGCCCTTCGCACGGTTCGTGACCGTAGAGGAAATCCGCCGAAGGCGATACCCACGACGATGGCATTCACAGTGCCAAGAGGCCTCCCAAAAGGGCCCAGAGAGGCAACAAACATTGATGTTCCAATGGTTTTTGAAGGTTTTTCCCCACATGCTTCGTGGGGTTCTGGTTTGCTTCCCTGCCGCGCCGCACCCGCGACACACCCGCGACGCTCACCTCACTCTTCCCCCTCCTCCTCCTCCTCACAGC
>CAUYUJ010019171.1:339327-389327 GCA_963575745.1 Prorocentrum cordatum | reverse complement strand
CACAGGCGGCAGGGCCGCGGAGTAGGTCGGGAGCAGCGGCCCCTCGACCTGTGGAAACCAAGCCGCGTGGCCACAGGAAAAACAGCACAGCGGGGCACGGCCCAGCCACACCGCCTCTCCCACAGCTACCTCGGCTCGCGCCCCGCCAGGACTTCGTTACGGAACCATGGCTGGCCCGCACTCGGAGAGCCCTGACACGGCAGGAGCAGGGATCGGAAGGCGGGAGCCTCGATCAACGCGTGGGCGCCGCAGCGCCGACACACAAGGTAGCGCCCCGCGGGCTGCACCTGGTGCTCCTGAAGCTCAAAGACAGCAGGCGCTCGGGTCTGAGGAGGCGGCGACGACGACGACGTCGACGACGACTCATCTTGGAGCCCGAGCGCCGAGAGGGCCAGCAGGACAGCGCTCGAACGCGCCCTAGCGCCACCGAGTCTCTCTGTCCTGACCGCTGACAAGTACAGATGCAGGGCCGTCGGTTCGCACCGCGCACCAGGCCTCTCGAGACGGCTGCGCGCCATGCGCGTCCTCGCCGAGAGGTGGCACCATGTGCAGCGGACTGACCCATCTTGGGCCTGCTCGAGGGCGTGAGAAAGCAGAACGAGAGGGGCCGTGGGATGTTTCGGCCTCTGGGCGGCCCGCGGTTCGACCGTGGATGAACTGGCCTCGATCTGGGCCGCCCTGGGAATGAAATCAAAGGTCCGCTTCGTTTGTTTCAGGCGCTCTTTGAGCGCCTCAACCGAAACATCAGCTAGACAGATCTGGGCTGACCCTGAATTCGCAAAGAAATCAGCCCACGCGTTCCCAAGGAGATCGTACACACGCGACACACCAACCCCCTCACCATCGGGCTCAGCGGCCAACACATCCTCAAGATCTCCATGGGCGGGGGTCCATCTGAAACTCGGCCTCTGAGGCCGTCCTTGATAGAGCCTAAAAACTTCGCGCCACACTGAGGCGTGCCGACAGGCCCCGCTCTGCAGTCGGCCCGACCACTCAGCACCTTCGCGCACCGCCGAAATGTGGTCGGAGACTATCTCAGCTCCCCACGGGGCCACCCTAAACGCCTCCAGGATGGCTTGCCTTTCGGACCTCGGGACCGTCTGGACCCGCCCCGCAATGCCCCCGTAGCGGGCCCTAATCGGCCAGCCCTGGGCCGAGAGTTCGACGGCCGCCCACCCGCAGCGGGTGGCTTCGGGAACCCCGTTGGCACGGCCAGACCCGTCGGTGAAAATCAGGCGCCCCCAACTTAAATGCGTGGCTCCCCAGGAGAAAACTGGCAACGCAGTGGGGACGGGACTCAGCTGAATCGGAATCGAAGGCAACCCATACGCGAACTCGAGCGAGTCGAAATCGGGCGGAATACCTCTCGCTGGGTCCCTGAGCCACCGGCGATGCTCCCACAAGTCATCGGGCATTGGCGGCGCGGCATCTGGATCTTGGTCCTCCTGCCTCCAGGCACTGTCGCACTCATACCACTGGTGGCCGAAAGTGCCTGGCTTGTCATTACAAAACTGACACTTGTCCGAACTAGCATATCCTTGCACAAACTTGCGAGCTGGCGGCCAGAGCCCTCCACCGAGCAGGGCTCTGAGGGTACCACGGCGCACGTGATTTCGCACCGAGAGAACGCCAAGCCGCAGCGCTCGACCCCAAATCACCTCAGAGCCCGTGGCCTCAGGGATGGCCGTCAACAGCTGCAGCATCTGCACACGGTTCAAACCCTCCAGCAGCAACCTGCGGATGTCATGCGGCGACACCGCAAGCAAGGAAACGGTTTCGCCGGTGTCGGACCGAATCAAATGCGGGCCCACCAGGCCCCATCGGACCCGACGCAGACTCAAAATCACGGCCCCGATGGGCCCTCGGACCTGGGCCCACGAATATTTCGCAGTCAAAGCCTCGTGAGCAAACTGCCAAGCTTTACGCAGGTCGGAATCGTTCGCTCTGCGATCCCATACCCAGCAGCAATAGCGAAACACGAGCGGCACCGCCGCATCTACTATGGGATCGTAGCTAACGTCGCTGTGGGTGCTAAGGTAAGCAGTAACGTGGACACGACAGACGGAAGAGGAGGAGGAGGAAGAGGAGGAGGAGGAGGAGGAGGAGGAGGAGGAGGAGGAGGAGGAGGAGGAGGATGATCGAGGAGCGAGAAGGATGCGGAGGATGCGGCGGAAGAGGACGAGGAAAAGGAGGAGGAGGGGGAGGAGGAGGAGGAGGAGCAGAGAGCGAGGAGCGAAGAACGAGGAGCGAGGAGCGAGAGGAGAGGGAGGAGGTGGGGGAGGAGGACGAGGAGGAGGAGGAGGAGGAGGTGAAGGGGGGGAAGAGGCGCAGGAGGAATAGAGAGGCGAGCGAGCGCTTGAGACGGATGACCGACGTGGAGGAGGATGAGGAGGAGGAGCGAGGAGCCATGAGGAGGAGGAGCAGCAAGCAGAAGCAGAGTGAGCGAGGATCAGCGAGGACGAGCGAGGAGCGAGGAGGAGGAGGAGGAGGACGACGGGGAGCGATGAGGAGGAGGAGGAGGAGGAGGAGCGATGCGGAGGAGGAGGAGGAGCGATGCGGAGGAGGAGGAGGAGGAGGAGGAGGAGGAGGAGGAGGAGGAGGAGGAGGAGGAGCGAGGAGGAGCGAGGAGCGGCGAGCGAGGGGCAGGAGGAGAGGAAGGAGCGACGAGCGAGGAGCGAGGAGCGAGGAGGAGGAGGAGCGAGGAACGAGGAGCGATGCGAAAATCCATGCAGCCTTTCAGCAACATGCCAAAACAATACCACTGCGTGATGGAAAACGATGCCATGCGCCCTGACAGTGTATGCGCTTTCCGTCCCCGTGCCAAGCAGGTAGTGGCTTTCGGCCCATCTCGCCACCGTGCCTGCGTTGTGGGTCGCACGCCTCGTGGATGTTTGTTGGGGTGCCGTGGGAGGTCTCTTGGGAGCTTCTTGGAGGCCGTTTGGAGGCCTCTTTGGGCCGCTATTTGGAGACATCTGTTGTCTAAGCGTGTCTTGTTGGGGCACCTCTTTGATGAGCGCAGCAATCTTAGTTTGCCAAGGTGGGCACAGAGAAGTGTGGTTTGGCAGGTTCTACACATTTTCGCAACCATTCTGAGCTTCTCCATTCTGACTGAATGCGTCTAGTGTCAGCCATGCCGCGCTTGTTACGTGTTAGTACGTCCGCGCTTTTACGTTTGAATCGTGCGCCATGGTATTGCGCGCTTGCGGTGTAGACATGTTCCGTGCAGTCTTGATTGATCTCCTCTTTTTCCCCCATTCCATCCCGTCTCCTCCCTCCTTCTCCTTCATCCTTCTTGCCTCGTCTCTCGTCCCTCCTTCCTCCTTCTGTTCCTTCTTGTCCTTCCTTTTCCCTCTCCGCTCGAGGGCGCGAGGTCACATGCGCCGCGAGACCGTCTCCGAGGTCTGGGTAAGAGGACGCTTTGTCCGCAGTCTCACGGAGGCTTTACGGGCTTACGATTTAGACTCACAGAGGAAGTTCCCCTTCCGGACTTCCTCCTTCCTTTGTCCCTCCGTCCCCCTTTGCTTCAAATTGTTCTGGTTGAGCTGATGTTGGGCTGACTGCTCCGTCATACTCCCAAGTTGCCAGGACACAGTGTTAGCCAGCGTGGGCTCCAATCAATGACTCCTTGCAAGATATGCGGAGGAATCGAGGTGGTGCAATCCATGTGTTGCAATCTAGGTGGTGCGATCCTTCTGGTGCGACCCATGTGGTCCAGAGCAACGCGAAGCAGTGCGAAGCAATGCAGAGCAATGCAAAGCAATGCGAAGCTGCAACGCAATGCGCCGCAACGCAAGGCAATACGGCGCCATGCAGAGCAATGCGAAGCAATGCAGAATGAGGCAGATCAATGCGAAGTGATGCACCGCAATGCGAAGCAATGCGGAACACTGCAGAGTAATGCAAGCCATGCAACGCAGTGCAAACCAATGCCGCGCAATCCAATGCAGTACAAAGCAACGCGATTTCATGCAGAGCAATGCAACGCAATGAGACGCATCGCAACGCAATGCAACGCAATGGAAAGCAACGCAACGCAATGCAACGCCAGGTACAGCAATGCAGGGCGATGTAAAGCAGCGCGAAGCCATACACAATAACACGAAGCACTGCGTCGGAATACAAAGCAAGGCAACGCAATGCAAAACAATGCGAAGCACTGCAAAGCAACGCAATCCAATCCAAGGCAATGCGAAGCAACGCAACCCAAGGCGACTCAATGCAAAGTAATGCGAAGCAACGCGAACTACGGTGCAAACCAATGCGCACAATGCAACTGATTGCAAAGTATTGCAACGCATTTCGAACCAATGCATAGCAGCGTACGCAAACCAATGCAATGCAATGCGAATGCGATTGCAGCGCAATGTAAAGCAATGCGACGTGATTGTAACCGCATTGCCCGGACGGCGGCGACGGGCGGCGACGAGCCGGCCAGACCGCCATCGGGGCTCTGCTGCTGGAAAGCAGATGTGCAAGCACTGTTTGGGAAATGCTGGAGCTCGCCCCCGCTCCGCCTCCTCCCTCCCCCCTCCCTCCCCCCTCCCTCCCCCTCCATCCTCCTGCTCCTCCTCCCGGACCCAGACCCTCTACCTTCGCTCCCCTTCCCCCTGCCGCCCTCGAGGGGGGCCGCGGGGCCTTCCGCACGGCCGGGGCCACGAGGCCGCAGGGGCACCTTCTGGCTCGTCCTCTGCCTCGCCCTCGCCTCCATGGCGCTGCTCGCCGCCGGTGTGCTCATTCCCTGCATGGGGCTGCAGCTGCGCGTCGGGAGCCTGGCGCCTCCGGCGGCCACCGCCGGCCACCGCCGGCCTTCGGCAGCTCTCCGCGGCCATGCGCGGCCTTCGGGCAATCCCCGGGAGGCCTCGGGCCAGAAGGGGAGGGTGAGGCCAAAGAGGAAGCTGAGGAGGAGGCCGAGGAGAGGCCGAGGAGAGGCCGAGGAGGAGGAGGAAGAGGAGGAGGCTCGGAGGAGGAGGAGGTTGGCGCGGAGGGGTTGGGTCAGGAGGAGCAGGGAGAGTATGAGGACGGGGAGGAGGACGAGGAGGCGAACAGTGAAATAGGCAAAGCAGCGGTTGATTTCGGACGATGGCCACAACGACCACGGCGTGGTCGTTCGTTGTTCGTCGTTATTCGTGCGTAGTTTGTCGTCGTTGTCGTCTCACCGTCGTCGTTGTCGTCTCACCGTCGTCGTAGTCGTCGTCGATTGCAGGTGCGTTTGTGGAGTTACCTCGAGTGGTTCTTCTTGAGCAGCGGCTTGTTTTTCACGACGAGAAGGCACGACCGCGATTGGCCTGAAGGCCTCGCCTCCTGGGGGCATCCACCGTACTCCTTATGATGCTCCAACCTACTTCAGCCTCGCCTTACTTCGAGCACCAAGAAAGTACCGACACTTGAGGGTTTTCACGTGTCGGGCCCTGGGAGACACTCGTTCGACACTGTTTGGACACTGTTTCGACACTTTTCCGGGTGCTCGAAATTAGTTCTGGGATGTGGTCCCTAAGTGCGATGGGAGCAACATGACGTATTCCTACGTTTTGGCTCGAGGTGTCGAGTGCCATCGACGTCAGGAAAGAACCGCCAGAGGATAAAAGTTTCTTCGCGCTTTATACTCATGTCCCTGATCCTCACAGCGCCATCACGGAGGCGCCTCTATGGACGGCCAGAGACAGCGAGAGATACGTGTTCTGGTTCTCTGTTTTCAATGAACCTTTGTTTACTTGCTGCCACCGACACGTCGACCCCGAGGGAGCTTTGGCCTGAGCCTGCGTCCCGTGATCTGCCACAGTGTCCGACAACGCAAGGGCTCAGTCGTGGGCGCAGGTTCATGATCAACCCGATGGGGCCGGCAACCATGACTCCAGTTCCAGTGAACAGAGGCTGACGTGCTCGAAGGCTGCCTCACAAGGCTTCAGCATAGTCTGAGTCATCAGGCCGCCTAGTTGTACGCAAGGATCTTGGAGATGGCTGATATTCACTGCAATTCTGAGCTGGTTCGTCTCATGGTTGACGGGTGCCGGGTGATTCCTGGACGCTGGTTGGCACATCTTTCGCCTCGCCATGGGGAAGTGCGGCTACCGCCTCGCCCTTCGCGGAGCAGGAGGCGCCCTTCCATCCGCCGCCGCTGCCCGCAGCTGCCCCGAAGCGCCAGCGGCAAGCAGCCTGGCAGCGCTGGCTGACGGGGGCCAGCCGGGTGGGCCGCGCTTGGTGGCTGTCGCCAGGCGCGGTGCTGATGCTGACGCTGTGGATCAGCCCGCCGTCCTTCTCGCCGACGTTGGCCAGGGGCGTCGGCGCGGTCATCAGCATAACTGAGACCTGGCGGACGCGGGCGGGGTCATCTCCAGGGCGGCCTCGAACGTCGCGCTGCTGGTGACCGATGTCGCAGTGGCGGTGTGCCGCGGCTCCTTAGCGATGCTGGAGGAGACGCGGGCAGGCGCCGACTTGCTGAACGCCATGGTGAACGCTTCAGGCGGCCGCTTCGTCGTGGCGCGTGGCTACCGCAAGCCCAGCACCCACGACCCGCTCTTGGGAGCGCTCGAGAGGCTTCAGGAGGAGCACGCCGCGACCGTGAAGCGGGCCATCGACTGACAATATTCATCAAAGTACCGAGAGGGCCATTGATATGGCATGGTTGCGTGAGGAGCCGCTTCATCATGATGTGATCCCGCCCCACGTTCGCCCTCCCATTTGGTTTCGTTGGCTCCGTTGCATCTCTGACAGTATGTAATTCGCTCAGATCGCAAGCGGGAGTGGGCTGTGATTGGCGCATTCAACGGTTTGGGGCAGTTCGCTAGTGGAAGGAAGTGGAACCAAGCGTCAGTCAAGCCTACCACAGCCCAGAATGCGTCGAAGGGGCTCAGCCCCGGTTTCATCAATCTTAGAGTTTCAGAAGGTCGGAGTTTGCCAGTCTCGGGCTCGCAGATGCTGGCAGAGCAGATCGTTTGTGATTCACTGGGAGCATCAGATGCCGATCCTGCTGTATAGGGCCCAGGCTAATCGTCGCATCGCTCCGCTACCATTCACCCCTATCCTTGTTCGGCCTGGCTTCGCCAAAAGCACGTCTGGCGTGGGTGGGCGGGTGGACTTGGACATCAATGATGAGCGGCGCGAGGGTGCACATCATCGGGGAGCGAGAGCAGTCAGTGAGACTTAATGTGAGTGCATAATTCTGTTCCCTGGCCCCCCTCCCTGGAGTGCACTGTGCTTAAGGCCTAGGGTTTTACGCGCCGCCCTCGCCCCTCCCTGGAATTTTCGATTTCTGCTGAAGGGGATAAGCCCCGGTTTCATCAACCTCAGGCTTTCAGAAGGTTGGAGTTTGCCAGTCGCGAGCTCGCAGATGCTGGCCGAGCAAATTTTTTGTGATTCACTGGAAGCATGAGATGCCAATCCTGCTGTATAAGGCCCAGGCTCATCGTCGCGTCGCTCCGCTACCATTCGCCCTTATTATTGCGCGGCCTGGCTTCGCCAAAAGCGCGTCAGGTGTGGGTGGGCGAGTGGTCTTGGGCATCAATAGTGAGCATCACGAGGGTACGCATTATGACGATACAGACGATCATAACGACAATGAGTATGCTGATGACGATGCTGCTGCTGATGATGATGATGCTGATGATGTCGATGACTATGGCTGTGATGACGACGATGAGGCGGCTGATGATGAGGATCATGAGGACCATGGTGGTGATGTTGATTATGGGGATGACGATGATGATGATGGCGCGGGTGATGATGTTGACGATTGATGGTGGTGGTTCTGGTGTTGGTGGAGCCAATGCTGATGACGCTGGTAATGATGCTGATGGTGCTCATGGTGATGATGGTGACGATGCTGATGCTGGTGGTGATGGCGATTATGATGATGATACTGACAATGTCAATGGCGATGCGAATCACGATGGTTATTCGGGTGACGATGCTGCTGGTGATGCTGATGGTGATGATGCTGGTGGTGGTGGTTGTGATGCGGCTGATGATGATGTTTCTGAGGCTGAGCATGTTGATGCCGATGATGATGCCTGTGGTAGTGATGGTGATGATGACGAGAGGGATGATGATGAGACGCACACCGAGGCTGATAATGAGGATGAGGAGGACGACGAGAACGGCGGCGACCTCGACGATGACGAGGACGTGGACAAGGATGCTGATGGTGATGCTGCTGATCCTGATGTTGCTGGTGATGATTCTGTTTTTGCTGATGACGGTGAGGATGTTGCTGCTGATGATGGTGCTTATGATGCTGAGGATGAGGATGTGGCTTATGATGATGCTGATGATGATGCTCATGATGACGATGATCAGGAGGGAAAGAAACACACACAGACACAATTAATCGTCGATTCCCCAGAACATAGGGAAAATATGGGAAGTGGTGGGGCAGACAAAAATCCAGAACATATGGGAAAATATGGGGATTTTTTTATTTGTGTGTATTTATTTGTGTGTTCTGGGGCCCCTTTAGATGATGGTGATGTTGATGATGCTGGTGTTGCTGATGATGAAGGTGCCGATGGTGGTGGTGGTGATGCGGGTGGTGGTGATGGTGATGCTGATGAGGTTGTGTGTGTGGCATGTACATGGTGCAGTATGCTGAGCCGTGGAACGTAATTGTCGCCCCCCTTCGGCGAAATTCTTGACGCTTCGCGTATCCCCACCACCTGTGCGCGTCCGCCTGCATTCCCCGTTTCGTGGAATGAGACCTCGACACCAGCCTTTGGTGTTGTCGGGCGATGCGCACCCTAACCCCTCGAGTGCCTGCATGTAAGCTGGTTGACGGCTGGGCATTCGTGGAGCGCGCCCGCTGCCCACGTGACGGTGTGCCCGTTGGTCCTTGGCGCGTGCTCTTCGTTGTGCGCCTACTCGCTGGCATGCTCGCGGAGTCGTTCAAACTGAATTCCCCCCCCGCCGTTTTGGTGTTGCAACGGCCTGGCGGTTCACCCTCCCAGTCGCAGGCGCAATTCTGAGCGGCAGCGAGGCCCGCCCCCCTGTTGTATCATTCCCGCTGTTTTGTCGTTGTGTTTTTATTTCCCTCTTGCGCAAGTTTGGCCGTAGCCCGTGCGTTGCGACTTTTGGGCGGCGTGCGGCACTTCCGCTACGCTTGCGATCAGAAAGTATCCCCACCAGCCCATCCAGGCACGAATGGAACCAATCTTGGGGCCTGATTGGGGGTATCCTGAGTCATGCTCGGCTGGAGGCTGTCGGGGGCTATATTGAACCACGCTCGGCTAGTTTGGGCCATCATGAAGGTGGAGGAGGAAGTCTGGGAACCAGAGAGAAGGCGGGGGAGGGGGAAGAAGAGGCGGAGGAGGAGGACCGTTCCACGACGAGGACTGTGAGGAGGATGAGGAGGAAGAGGAGGAGGAGGAGGCGGAGGAGGAGGAGGAGGAGGAGGAGGAGGAGGAGGAGGAGGAGGAGGAAGGAGGGAGGAGGAGGGAGGAGGGGAGGAGGAGGAGGAGGAGGAGGAGGACGAGGAGGAGGAGGAGGAGGAAAAGGAACAGGAGGGGGAAGAGGAGGAGGGAGATGCAGGAAAAGAGGAGAGAAGGAACGGACGATGACAAAGGGGATGAGAAGTCGGGTTTTGGACACATGTTGTTGTGAAAGGGCCTTGACAGACGATGGAAAGCCTTCTTAAAGGGGCTCTCTTGGGGTCCCTGTGGGCCCTTTTTTCGGGCACACTTGGGGCTCTCATGGGGCTCGGTTTGGGGGTCTTGGAGGCCCTGCTGGGGCTCAGTGGAAGGGATCTGGGCGGTCTCTTGGTCCCTGCGGCTCAAAAATATGGGGGTACATCAATTCACCCCCCCTCCCCCTCTGAGTCTCAACGTGGCTCCGAAACCTCGGGCAACTCAATGTGTTGTGCCTTCTCGTTTGGACTTAACTGCACCCTCTGAGCCCTCGCCGCCCCCCCTCCAAGCCCAGGGGACGGGGTAGGGAGAGGGGTCAAGCTACCCCGTCCCCGCCCGCAAGCCGTCTCGCTCACTCCCACCCGCCCTCCCAACACATACGTAGCACCCGAGCCTGGCCCGAGCCGCAGCATATTCAGCAGTCGTCTTTGGATGGGCAGCCACTGGGGCCGAATCCGCCGCCGCCGCCGCCGCCGCCGCCTCCGCCGCCGCCGCCGCTGCCCGCCGCCGCCGCCGCGCCGCCGCCGCCGCCGCCGCCGCTGCCCGCCGCCGCCGCCGCCGCCACCGCGCCGCCCGCCGCCGCCGCCGCCGCTGCCGCCGTCGCCGCCGCCCCCGCCGCTGCCGAGTCGCCGCCGCTGCAGCCGCCGCCGCCGCAGCCGCTGCCGCCACCGCTGTCGCCGCCGCCGCCGCCACCGCCTCCGCCGCACCCGCACCCGCACCCGCGCCCGCACCCGCCGCCGTCCCCGCCGCCGCCACCGCCGCAGCCGCCGCAACTGCTGCCCCCGCCGCAGCCACCGCAGCCGCCGCCGCCTCCAAGTGTAGCTTGTTTCGTTTTTTACATGAATGGTGGGGGGAGGCCGCAGCGGGTTCGCTGTGCATGCTCCGAATTTGGAGGCAGAGTGTGTGTTTCTATTTTTTTGCAAGGGATGGTGGGTGGGGGGCCCTCATTGACTCGGGTTGGCTCCCAGTCACCTGGGGGAGGGGGTGTTTCTTAATAGGGAACAGTGATAAACCCTCCCCCCCGAGCAGGGGAATGAGCGATTTTAGCAGAGAGAAGACACCAGTTCGTTATACACCTGAGCCCAGAGGGTGGTTGGACTATGTCGCTTCTCTTCCCTGGCCCCTCAGTGCGGGATCCCACCACGATCATACTAGGATTCCGACACGATCCCGATCGGATCCCGACCGGATCCCCCAAGTTTCCGGTGGTATTCCCGCAGAATCTTTGGGTCTCCTGAGGGTCCTTGAGGGTTCTTCAAGATCCCGCAGGATTCTAGAATATTTCTGAAGGATTCCTAAGGGTTCGTGCGGGTTCCTGCCGATTCCTGAAGGACCCCTGAAGATTCTTGGAGAATGCTACGGACTTGTTCGCACTTCTGGGGGTTCGGTATTCCCACCGCCGCCCCCCGTTGATGTTGTTGATTGTTTTGGGCGCTAGCGATATCGCTCGGTGGTTACCCCCCGAACAACGGTGTGTGGTTGTGTGTGTATGTGTGTGTGCGCGTGTCGAGAATGTGGTTATATTAGTATGTTGGTGGTGCTGATTGCTATGAACATGAGGGTCATACTGACGACGACAACGATCATGCTGATGTTGTTGCTGCTGCTGGGGATGATGATAATGCATACGATGATGCAGATTGCAGGCCATGCTCACGGACAATTTGATGGCGACTCTGATGGTGATGATGCTGCTGATGATGATGATGATGATGACGATGATGATTGTGCTGGTGGTGATGATGCTGATGATGACGATGATGATTCTGATGATGATGAAGATGATGTTGATGATGACGTTGCTGACCTTGATGCTGATTACGATGATGCTGATGACGATACCAACCATTGATAGTAACGACGGTGCTGACGGCGATGATGCTTATGATGATGACGCTGATGCTGAATGTTGCTGCTGCTAATGACGATGACGGTAACGATACTAATACTGTTGTTTATGATGTTGATGGTAATGTTGATGATGTTGATGATGCTGACGACGACGATGTTGCTATCATGATGCGGATGCTGCTGATGATGATGCTGATGATGCTGATGATGATGCTGACGATGATGCTGATGACTCTGATGACGATGCTGCTGCTGATGATGCTGACGATGACTGTGATTATGATGATGAGGATGATGATGGTGCTGATGCTGATGATGTTGTTGATAACGATGGTGATGTTGCTGATGATTATAATGTTGATGATGCTGCTGATGATGATGCTGATGCTTCTGATGAGGATACTGATGATGATGAATCCGCTTCTGATGCTGATGGTGATGCACCTGACGATGATGATGCTGATTATGCTGATGTTGAGGATGATGCTGATGCCGATGATGGTAAGTATGACGATGTTGCTGCTGCTGATGATGCTGCTGATGCTGATGATGATGCTGATTATGATGATGATATTGATTATTACGATGATGCTGACTATAGAGATGACGAGGACGCGGATGATGCTGCTGATCATGCTGGTGATGATGCTGACGATGATGCTGATGACTCTGATGACGACGCTGCTGCTGATGATGCTGACGATGACTGTGATTATGATGATGAGGATGATGATGGCGCTGATGCTGATGATGTTGTTGATAACGATGGTGATGCTGCTGATGATTATACTGTTGATGATGCTGCTGATGATGATGCTGATGCTTCTGATGAGGATACTGATGATGATGAATCCGCTTCTGATGCTGATGGTGATGCACCTGACGATGATGATGCTGATTATGCTGATGTTGCTGATGATGCTGATGCCGATGATGGTACGTATAACGATGTTGCTGCTGCTGATGATGCTGCTGATGCTGATGATGATGCTGATTATGATGATGATATTGATTATTACGATGATGCTGACTATAGTGATGATGAGGATGCTGATGCTGATGCTGATGATGATGCCGATGGTGGTGGTGGTGATGATGATAATGGTGCTGATGATGATGCATACGATGATGCTGATGATGATGGTGCTGATGGTGATGATGATGATGACGATGATGACGATGATGCGGAACATGATGCTGTTGTTGTTGACGATGATGCATCAAACAATTATGCTGCTGCTGATGATGACGATCATGCTGATGATCAAGATCAGGGTGGTGGTGGTGGTGGTGGTGGTGGTGATGCTGATGATGCTGATACTAGTTGTGGTAGTTGTGATGATGAAAGTGCTGATGATGATGATGATGATGATGATGAGGAGGAGGAGGAGGAGGAGGACGACGAGGAGGAGGAGGAGGAGGGGAGGAGAAGGTGGGGGTCGAGGGGGAGGGGCAGGAGGATGAATTGGAGGATGAGGAGGAGCAGGAGGAGGAGGAGGAGGAGGAGGAGGAGGATGTTCACCCGCCCATCCACGGGCCACCCGCCGTCCTATACTGGACAGCCCCATATGACCCCCTCAACAGGAGCCCCTCCTGCGCTTACTCACCCTTTTGAGGACAGTGAAGGCGCTGAAATAAGGATCGCTATGATCTTAGTAGAGGCTCTGGCTTTCGGGCCGTTCCCTAAGTCTAGGTCGGGCAACCTTATCATGGCCGGGGCTCTCCTTTGCCAGCAAGGGCCCTTCGCTCCTTTCTTACCGTCCTTCATGGTAGCACGAGGACTTTGTATCCAATAGTGCTGCCGGGCCAATCTGCCACCGCGCTCGGGCGGGCCCCTAGGAGTGCAGGGGGGGGGATGGGCGGGGGCGGTGGTGCGCCTTGGCACGTCCTGCCCGAACCTTCGATTTTTGTACCAATTTGCCTGGGCTGTAAGCCTGGTCATAACAGGTGACCGCGTGATCGGCTCGACTCGTCAATTGGCCCTTGCTGTTGCTTCGCCAGACGCGACACTCTTGTAAACAACATGGGTCCGACACGCTGCAAGAGCGGTGACATAGAACCCATAATGCGGACGAGCTGTGTTCCCCAACCATGTCCTTGCATCCTTGCTTTGTTTGCCCATCCTCATGGTAAACATGATCTTGGCGCCGATCGTGCTCAGGCTGGTTCAACCAGGCCTCGTTTGGCTCGACCCCGCGCGGTCTGGCTTAATCCAGTTTAGTCCACGCTAATATTGCCCAATCCAGCTTAATCGTTTAGTTTTGCTGAATATCGAAATCGCTTAGTTTCCTGCCTTTTGGAAACGCCCATGCGGTCAAACGTTGGATTCAATTCTGGCCAAGCTGTCGGACTACGTGTTCCCACAGCTGTTGTGAAACCCTTTGGGGGAACACCTGAGAGAGAAAGAGAACGGAGGATGAGAGGGAGGAGGAGGAGTGAGGAGGAGGAGGAGGAGGAGGAGGAGGAAAAGGAAGAAAAGGAGTGCTCTTGAGGCCGTCTTGTGTCTGCCTAGGGGCTCCCTGCGAGCCTCTTGGGGACCTCTGAGGGGCCTCTGAGGGGCCTCCTGGGGATCTCTTGCGGGCCTCTTGGGGGCCTCGGGGGGCCTCTAAGGGACCTTTTGGCTTTCGGAGACCGTCTTGGGTTCGTTTTTGGGCACTCTTCGGCCGTCTTTGAAGGTCTCAGGGATTGTTATGGGGCCGTCTTGGGGTCCTCTTGGGCCTTATTGGGGGCCCATTGGGGCCTCTTGCGGGCCTCTTGTGGGCATCTCGGGTCGTCTTGGGGCGACTTTGGGGGCCTACGGGGGCCGTCCTGAAGCGTCGGAAGCCCGAACAGACGAGAACGCTCAACTGATTGAAAAACCTCTGCGGACGATCGGTGACGTCCTGTTTGGGCCTCTTGGGGCGTCTTGGGGGGCCTCTTGAGCAGTCTGGAAGGCATCTTGGGTCGTCTTGGGACCATCTTGGCCGTCTTGCAGGCGTCTTGGGCCCGTCTTCCAGGCCACCTTAGGCCAACCTAAGAGGTTACTTTGGGCCATCGTGACCGTCTTGGAGACCATCTTGGGCCATCTTGGTTGCCTCGGGGGATTTGTTGTGGACGATGATCTGTCTGTGTGGCCAGCGGGATCGGCCGAGATGTTTCTGGAAGATTGTGCAACAAGCCAGCATTGCGAAGGCTGGCACACCAGGGACACTAGCGACATATCGAAGATGTCTATGGCGAATCACCGCCGCCCCTTGCCTTCCGGAATCGTCTATGTTGCCGAACGTTGTGGCAAGAGCTCTGCCAAGCTATCGGACCATGTGTTCCCCCAGCCGTTATCGAAACCCTTGGGGGGAGGATGGCGGGGACAATCAGGAGGAGGCAGGGGAGTGTCATCGTCACCCGGCTCGTCGTGGGTCCCGGGTTCCTTTCTCTCTCTCCCTCTCTCCCCTATGTGTCCTGCAGTAGTGCACAGCCATTTTGGCTTGGGAGGCGACTCTCCCCTTTGAGTCGCCGAGAGTTCTAGTGCGCGTGCATAAAGTATCCTCCGCCCTCTCTCTTACACTCCTTTACTCTCAGAGCCCCCTTTATCCTGTGACAGTGGTAAGCGGAGCCTCTGGTTGTGAGGCAGAGAGCAGAGAGGAGCGGACGTGCCGAGGGCAGCGCGTGCCAGGCTCCTGGCGCGAGAAGTTGGAGATAGCTACTCGCCGCCGGCATGCCGGCGGATGACGACGATTTCGAGGAGGTTGGCAGCGTCTCAGACAGAGCGCGCTCCATCGGCATCCAGGTGCAAGGTGGCACCCGCTGGTGGGAGCGCGACGGCTGGAGTTGGGGCTCTGGCTGGCGAGACACGTGGAGGACGTGGTGGACAGGGTCTGCCGCAGTCGGCGACGCAGCAGGCGAGTCGTGGGACGAGGAGTGGGACTCTCAGGAGTGGAAGACCTCGTCCTGGCGCCCAGCGCGAAGCCGAGATTTTGGACCTCCTCCGAGCTGGCTCGGACTAGAGCACCTTGAGTTGTACAGTAGTAATGTGCGTGCCTGGTCTAGTCGGACCGGGCACCAGCTGGAGCCCCAGGCGTCGAGGCTGGTCGAGTCCTTCCCCGTCGACCTCCAGCTCAAGTTCAAGCCCGTGCGTGACGCCCTGGAGCAGGAGGGAGGAGTCGAGACCTTCCTCGACCATCTGAGCATCCTCAACGGGGAGCGCCCCGGCGACCGCGACAGGATGGCGCACAATCGTGCCCTCTTTGACTACATGATCCAGCGCAATGAGAGCATCACGGATTTCGTTCTGCGTCGCGACGCCCAGTTGGCCGATGCTGCCGCACGTGGACTGACGCTTCCTGACAACGTGCTCGCTCGGTACCTCGAGGAGGGTGCCAACTTGTCGGCGCAGAACAAGATCAACATGCGCACGCTGGCAGGTGGCAAGTCCGACAAGGCATCGATCAGATCTGCGCTGCTCCTTTTGGACGTTCAAGAGAAGCGAGTTCTTCCCGCGAACCCTGTGGCGGTATCGAAGTCTTTCCTTCAGGAGGATGCAGCGTCTTCCTCGGCGAGTGTTCCTCCTCCGCCTGAGGTGTACTATGACGACGACGATGAGATCGAGCTCCCGGAAGATGAAGCTTTGGCCTTCCTGACGGCGGTGGAGGAGCAGGACATGGGCGAGCACGAGGCAGTCGAAGTGTTCGCGGCGGTCGTGGAGGAGAAGTTCGGTAAGGAGCGCCGCAGGACGTGGACCGAGTCACGGAAGCTCAAGCTGGCCAAGAAGACAGATCGTGAGTTCTTTGATCGACGGAAGAGTTCGAGGCCCGCCCGTCCAGGATTCCGTAGGATCGGCGAGAAGGACTTTCGGCGCAAGTCCCGCTGTGCTAACTGTGGCCAGCGCGGCCATTGGGCCGAGACCTGCACCAATCCGTTTCAGTCTAAGGCGGACCGTCTCGCTAAGGAGAAGTCAGCCGGCAAGTCGCCGGTCAGCGGCTTCACGTACTTCTTTGTGAATGAGGACCCCGAGGGCTTCTCGGCAGCCTTCGAGATCGCGCGGGCCACCTTCGCGGATGTGACGCTCAGGAACCTAGGCTCGCACGCCCTGGTGGACGCCGCTGCCGCCCAAGCGCTGGTCGGCCGCGCCGAGGCCCTCGAGCTCGAGACCGCCCTGAAGAGCCGCGGCTACTTCATCGTCTTTGACTGGACGCCGGTGGTGGGAGTTGCCGCCTCCGGGATCGGAGGCCGCGCCGTGCCTGTCGGCAAGGCCTGGGTGCCGGTTACCCTCGGCGGGTGTGGCGTGATCGAGTTTCTGATTCTGGAGGGCTCTTGTCCTCCCCTGCTGCCCGCTAAGTTCCTGACCTGCCTGGGGTCCGTGATCGACCTCGCGAAGAACCAGATGAGCGTGAGCGTGGGCAGCTGCACGACGGTTTTCGACCTGGTGACGCACCCGTCCGGGCACCGCTCGGTGGACCTGGTGCAGCGGCCGGCCTCCCAGTTCGTGCTCGCCCGCGAGATCCAGAGCCAGCTGGGCCTGTCGACCCAGCAGTTCGTCTCTCAGGACTGCGGGGGAGGGTCGGCCGGTGAGAGTTGGCCTTGCTCTCTTAGCTACGCTGAAAGGGGGGCCCCAGAAGCCGGCGACCCTCCAGGTAGGACCGGCTCGGGTCCTAGTGCTGTCTTCAGTCCCTCTCCCTCTCCTCCTACTCCGAGCGGGGGCCCGAGGGGGTTGCGATACGGCGGACCCAATCCCCCATGTCCGGAGAGATTGGCTCGAGCAGAGGAGGAGGCGTGCTTTCCCGTTTGCGGCCGACGAGGGCGCAGTGTGCTCGATGTCCTCGAGCGGTGGACGGCCGGCCGTCGGCGGGAAGGTGGTGCAGCGCGGCCGCTCTCCACATTCAGGGAAGGCGGCGACGAAGGCAGGCCGCAAGGTGCGCTTCGGCCTGGGCTCGCTTCGTACGAGGGCCTCGAATGCGCTCGAGAACGGAGCGAAGGACACGGAGATGGACGACTGGGAGGAGCTGCCGTCGGAGCAGGAGCGGGAGCCCGACACGGACCTGGAGGCGGTGCTGACCCTGGAGGCCATGAGCGAGCAGGAGGAGATCTGGTTCGTGAACGGCTGGATGGACCTGAAGCTCGCGTGCAGGCGCTGGCGCAGGATCGTGCTCCGGATGTTCTGGCACACGCACGCCTGCACGCAGGTTCTCCTCACGACGACGCTCATGCCGAACCTGATCGCCGAGCGGGTGCCTCCGGAAGAATGCTTTCATCCTCTTCACTCGAGGTGGCAGGGGGAGAACCAGCACGGCACCTACGTCAAGTGCACGGCCTGCACTCTCCAGCTGGGCTTCACGAAGTTCACGGAGGCCGAGAAGGAGGAGCGCCGCCAGCGGAGGACCGCGATCGAGAAGAAGAAGGCGATCAAGCTCAAGTACAAGGACGAGTGCAAGGCCAAGGTCCGGGCGTTCGACGCCGGCGTCGACCCCTGGCAGGAGTCGCCGGTGGCCCCGATGCCGGTCCCACCGCCTACGAGGAACAGCGGCGCGAAGAAGGAGCCCGAGGAGTTCAAGATCCCGATGGTCAAGTACGGCGAGGGTTACATCCCGGTAAAGCCTCCTCCGCTCTCGATGGAGCTCGGGGCCGTCCCGAAGGCGACGGGGTCGTCCAGTGCGAGTCCTCCGGGCTCGCGGCCGATGACGGTGACCGAGATGCAGAGGGCCCTCCACGACATGACGACCGTGCTGGACTCCCAGCGCCGCGACAACGAGCTGACGTTCCTGAACTTGCGCAACATGATCGCAGACCAGAAGGCCTGGACGGAGACCACGATGGCCGAGATCGCGAGCCGCCCGGCCACGATCCAGGACTCGGACATCATTCGCATGGCGACGATGGTGCAAGCAATCTCGTCGGGAAGGGATCCGGCAGGCTACTTGCCCGCGGTGAAGGAGGAGGACGGCGCTACCGGCGAGTGATCGAGGTCCTCCCGGCGATGCAGGATGAGGTGGCCTGCCGCACTTTGCTCAGTCGCGATCCTCGCGACATCTTCCTCGAGGATCTGGCTACCTACCTGAACAGGTCCCGTGGGACCCCCCGGTTTCGGCAAAACTCCAGGGAGGTTCTCGGATTTTGGGGTGAAAGCTCAGGTACCTTCCTCAGCCCTCTCCAGGTTTGCCAGAGTCAAGGGTGGACTCCGGTTCGCCTAAGCCCGCCCGAGCGCTCGGCCTTCTTCGCGGGCCTTGCGCTCGCTGCCAACGGTGAGGAGCCTCCGGGCCCGTCTATCCCCTCCGAACCGAGATGGCTCGAGATTCGAGGTCTCAGAGATTCCGTGCTCTTCTCCGGTCTTTGGGCCGCTTCTGGGGCCTCTGAGGTAAGTAGCGCTCTCGAATCGACTTTGAAGTCCGTGCTACAGGTGACTTTTTGGTGCGAAAAGGGCGTGCCGAGAGGAGAAGCGGAGGATGAGGAGAGGAGGTCGGAGAAGGTGGAGGAGGTGACCGTGGTTGAGGAGGACCGCTTCACAGCGGCGGCCTTAGATGACCGTCTAGCTGTCGCTCCCGCGGCCCCGTCGGTGCCCCGACAAGTACGCGAAGCTGCCGCCCGTGCCTTAGGGGGCGTGGGGCTTAGGTCGGGCCGCAAGGCTCGTCGCCAGATGGTGAAGGCGCGGGAGGCTCAGAGAGGCGGGACCTTAGCTCTCGAAATCTTTAGTCCGTCCAAGGTCACAGCAGAGCTGCGGCGCCGGGGACATAGCGTCTCGGAGCCTCTAGATATCCTTCTGGGTACCGATCTTCTCTCTCCCGAGGGTGAGGCTCGTCTGTGGCGGCAGCTCCGGGAGGAACAGCCGCTCTACGTCCTCATGACGCCTATGTGCAAAGCTTTCAGTGCGCCTCGAGCCTCCAATTGGGGGCGGATGGATCCGACGCGTGAGAAGGAAGAGGAGGAGTTGGGTCTTGCTGCGATGCACCTCTGTATGAAAGTGGCTGAGTACCAAATGGCTCACGGACGGTTCTTTGCCCTTGAGCATCCTGACACTGCCAGCTCCTGGCACCTGGAGTGCGTGCGAGTGCTGTGCGAAAAACCCGAGGTCTCGGTCTCTAAGCTGGATCAGTGCATGTACGGGTTGCGGGTCGGGGACCTTGGTCCGGCTAAGAAGCCTACGAGAGTGATGTCCAACTCCCCCCCCTTACTGGCCCACTGCCAGCGTCGATGCAGCAAGAAGCATGAGCATGTCCCCCTTCTCGGCGGCGCCAGGACTCACGCGGCGGAGAGCTTCCCGCCCGAGCTGGTCAGTAGCCTCGCGTCCGGAGTCGAGGATGGAGCTCTGGCTTTTCACCGCCAGCGCTCAAGAGCGCGGGAGGTGGGTTCAGGGGCGCTCTTTGAGGAAGGTGAGGCCTCTGAGGCCGAGCTTTGGACGTTTCCGACCGAGGAAGCCGACCCTCAGGTTTCGGACGAGGAGGATTTTCGAAGACCCTCTCCGGGTTCGGTGGAAGGCAAGCCTGGTACCCGGGGACCTGGGAAACAAGCCTCTCTGGACCTCGCCCTGCAGCAGGAGGTTGCACGCCTCCATGTGAATCTAGGCCACCCCTCCACTGAGGATTTTCTTCGTGCTCTGCGGGTGGCTGGAGCCCGCCTGGAGGTGTTGGCCTGGGTCAGAGATGAGTTTAAATGCGACCAGTGCGCCTCGCACACTAGGGCCAGTTAGACGGAAAGCGCACCTGCCGCATACCTATGCCTTCAATAAGGTGACAGCGATCGATTTGTTCTACCTTGATATCGAGGGAAAGAGCACCCCAGTGATGAATATTATCGATCATGGGACATCGTTCCAGCAGTGCGCTCTCCTCTCGGACGACACGGCGAAGACCGTGTGGGCCGCCTTTTTGAGATGGTGGGTGAGGCCTTTCGGGGCCCCTGAGGTTCTGGTGTGTGACGGGGGCGGGGAATTTGAAGGTTTGTTCGCGCGCGGCTGCGAGCATCTTGGGGTGATGCAGCACGTGATTCCAGCCAACTCCCCGCATCAGAACGGCAAGTGCGAGCGTCACGGGGGTTTGGTTAAGGAGGCCCTCTCGAAGGCCGCTCAGTCGGTCAGCCCCAAGTCCCGGGAGGAGACTGACCTCCTCCTCTGTGAGGTGGTCGCGAGCAAAAATCGGGGGTTTCATCGTGGAGGGTTCAGTCCGTCGCAACTCGTCTTTGGACAAAATCCCCGGATCCCTCGAAGTCTCTTGTCCGATGACCCCATCGATCTGATAGGCTCGGATGATGTCTCTGCTCGGGCTGTGGACCTGGATTCGGCTGCTGGTGAGTTCGCCCGGCAGCATCGGATCCGCGAAGAGGCGCGGAAGGCGCTCGCCAGCTTGGATGCGCGATCTAGGCTTGCTGAGGCGTCTCGAGCTCGTCCCCGCCAGGAGCGCGAGTTCAGGCCCGGGGACTGGGTCTACGTGTTCAGGAGAATCACCGCGTCGAACCGTTCGCACTCTCTCCAGCGTGACAGGTGGACGGGGCCAGGGGTTGTGATTTATCAGTCCTCAGGTGCCGGTGGGAGTAAGGGCGGTGGCACCGTTTGGGTGGCCATGAGGGCCAAGCTGCTCAAGTGTACCGCTGAGCAGGTGCGCCTCGCCACTCGTTCGGAGTCCCTGGGGGCGGAGCTTCTGGACAGTGCTGCGTTTGATCGGTTGCGTGAAGATATCCGCTCTCCCGGCAAGAGATCGGGTGCCGTGGACGTCACGGCGGAAGGGCCCCCTCCCCCGGAGGCGAATGACGCTCCCGACTCGGCACCCCCGGAGGCGTCCTCGGTGAGGCAGCAGCTGTCGATCCCTCCCCGGGGACCGGTGTCCCAGGCCCCCTCCGTGGTGTCTCAGGGTACCCGCGTTCCGTCCGGACCTGCCGGCTCTCTGGTTCCGATCGCGGGCTCTGCCCCATCGGACCCGGGCTCCGAGCTTGGGGCTCCCTCGGAGTCTCGAGGGGGGCCCAGGGCCTCCCAGGATCCAGGACCCCAGGAGAAGAGATCGCGTCTGACCCCGATAGAAGAGTATCCCCAAGGGCCGTCCGTCATGCAGCGAGTGGCAGCCATTCAGGGCTCGCCAAGTGAATCCGCCGCTGCCCAGACTGGGTTGGCGCCTTCCCCTCCAGCTGGAGGGTCCGCTGCCAGTGCTGTTCCCGCGAGCGTCGAGCCGCTCTCTCGCCCCGAGCCGGAGGTCCCGACTCAGGACGTTCCCATGGCTAGAGAGCGGCCGCCTCCGGCACGAGCTTTGGGGTCCGGGAGGGACATCTCTGTCCCCCGGGCTCGCCTTTCGTCCGGCGCTCGAGCGTCTTCGGAGGCCCCAGCCGCCCGACCGTCTGGCAGGAGTCGGTCTCCGGCCGCTCGCCCAGAGGCGTCCGAGTCCTTGGCGGCGTTCGGCGGAAAGGCCGAGGAGGCTGGCGGGAGTGCGGATGCCGGCGAGGAAGGCGTGGAAGACGGCGGAAGCGAGAGCGACTGGGACGCCCCCGACGAGGAGCAAGAAAACTTTTTGGTTCAGGAGCTCCTCGAATGGTCGGCGGTGCGGGGCGCTCCGGATCTGGCCAGCTTCTTTTTGAGCAGCTTAGGTGAAGAGCTGTCGTACCCGACCGCGGCGTCTGACAAGATTCAGCCTAAGATCAATCCCCGTGGGGCCGAGGTTCGGCTCAAGGACTTATCCCCGGCCGATCGCGCTCGATTCTCTGAGTCAGACGCCAAGGAATGGGCTGCTATGCTGGCGACGGGCGCGGTGCGCGTGCTGTCGCCCGAGGAGTCGGTCTCGGCTCGGCGTCGATTTCCCGACCGCATTTTGTCTTCTCGGATGGTGCGGAGGTTGAAACCGGTCCAGGGGGTGGGCTCACTCCCCGAGCCGAAATCACGATGGTGCGTCCATGGTCATCAGGATCCCGATTCCGAGACCCTAGAGGTCTACGCTCCCACACCTCAGTCTGAGAGTGTGCTCATGTGTTTGCAGATTGCTGCTTCGTTTGGATGGACTTTGACCATCGCGGACGCAAAGAATGCTTTCTGCCAGAGCCAGCGACTGGAGCGCCCCCGTGGCGCGATTTTCGTTGAGCCGTGCTCCGGGTTGCCTATAGGCCCCGATCAGTTGATAGAACTGGTGGCGCCCGTATATGGTCTCAACGATGCCCCGCTTCTGTGGCATCGCACTCTGACTGACTGGCTCGTCGGGGAAGGTTTTACCAAATCTCTCTTGGAACCGTGCCTGTGGCTGAAAAAGGAGCCGCTGGGGCAAGCTTGAGGGTTCTGTGCTCATTGAGGTGGACGACCTCATCGCGTCCGGGGGTCCCGCCTTTTTGGAGAATTTCAAGGAGAAAGCCACGGCGAGGTTCCGTTTCGGGAAGTGGTGTCAGTCGGACTCGGAGTTCGCTGGGCGCCATCTTCGCCAGTTCCAGGATCGGATCACCATCGATCAAGAAAAATACATTCGGGAACAGTTGACTGTGATGCCTCTCGATCGATCTCGTCGCAGCGATCCCGAGTCTCCTCTTTCAGCGGCTGAGGTCAAGTCGTATCGGGCGGTGGTGGCTCAGGTGCAGTGGGTGGCCAGAGAGTCGCGTCCAGACGTGGCGGGAGCCGCGTCGATCCTGGCCGGAGCCATGCCCACGCCGCTGGTGTCTCACGCGTTGTTGCTGGGCAAGGTTTGTAAGTTTCTGAAGGCCACGGCCTCCCAGAGGCTGACGATCTGGGCTCTCGACCCCGTTTCCCTTGTCTTCGTGGCGGCGTCTGATGCCTCCGGCCCGGGGTCGGCTAGTCGCGGAGGGTCCCAGGGCGCGTGGCTGGTCATGGCCGCCGATGCCTCCATCCGGGCCAATCGCCGGGCCAGGGTCTCGCTCTTGTCTTGGCGCTCCCAGAGACTCAAGAGAGTCATCAGCTCCACCGTTGCCGCAGAAACGTTGGCCTTGAGCGGTGCCGTGGCCGAGGCTCAGTATCTTCAAGTGTTGTGGCGGGATGCAGTGTTCGGGGACGTTCAGAAACCTACCTGGCACCTGAGCGCGGCTCCCTTTTCTGTCGTGATGTCCTCATCCTGTGAGTTGGGCAATCGAGCTGCGTCCTTGGCCGTGGTGGACGCGAAGTCAGTGTTCGACACTCTCAGCAAGAATGCCGCTGGGTCCCGGTCCGACCGTAGGAATGCGGTGGAACTCGCTGTGGTCGGTCCCAGATTCGGTGGTTGCCCCATGGGCGTATGCCGGCGGATCCGCTTACGCATGCGGACCCGGCCAAGAGTAACCTGGCGTTGCATGACCTGCTCTGTCGAGGCACGTTGTGCCTGGTCGACGAGGGCGGGCACCTCGATGAGCGCTCGCTCAACCTGTCCCTCAAGTCCCGGTCCCGGGGCCAGTCGTAAGGCCCTGCTTGAGGAGGCTAGAAGGAGGGATGAGGAGG
This sequence comes from Prorocentrum cordatum, assembly GCA_963575745.1. NCBI lineage: Eukaryota > Dinophyceae > Prorocentrales > Prorocentraceae > Prorocentrum > Prorocentrum cordatum. Next base: position 365,510 of record CAUYUJ010019171.1, on the reverse strand, counting down.
AGGAGGGCGCGCCTCAGAGGAGCGGCGCGAAGGTCACCCCGAGGAAGAAAGAGGAGGAGGAGGAGGAGGTAGAGGCAGAGGAGGACGAGGAAGCTCTGAGGAGGAAGAGGGGTGAGGCAGGAGAGGGGGCGGAGAAGGACAGAAGGAGAGGAGGAGAGCGGCGGGAGGAGCCCGAGGCAGGCCGGCGCCCCCCGCAGATCGCCGGCGGCGGCCGCCTGCAGGCCAGGCGCGAGGGGCCGGGAGCGCCCGTCTTCCTCGCGTTCGAGGCCAGGGTGGGTTCAGAAGCGGAGTCCCCGCTGCAGGACCCACCAAAGTTGGGTGCGCTGTCATCGTCACCCGGCTCGTCGTGGGTCCCGGGTTCCTTTCTCTCTCTCCCTCTCTCTCCCCTATGTGTCCTGCAGTAGTGCACAGCCATTTTGGCTTGGGAGGCGACTCTCCCCTTTGAGTCGCCGAGAGTTCTAGTGCGCGTGCATAAAGTATCCTCCGCCCTCTCTCTTACACTCCTTTACTCTCAGAGCCCCCTTTATCCTGTGACAGGAGGAGGTGAAGGAGGTGGAGGAAGAGGAGGAGGATGAGAAGGACGAGGGGGCATCTTGAGATCCTCTGGGGGCACTCTTGGGGCCTCCTAGCTTCCTGGTAGCCTCTCGGAGGTATCCTGGGGGCCTCCTTGTGCTTCTTGGGGGCCTTTGGGGGCTTTTTGGAGGCCTCTTTGGCCGTCTCGATGGGCTCCTGGGCCGTCGGACGCCGTTCTGGGGACCTCTCTGGGCCGACTTGGGGCCCTCTTGGAATGCTCCAGGGCCGTATTCGAGGCTTCCTTGGGCGTCTTGGAGGCCTCTTGGGCCGTGTTTGTGTCCTCTTGGGGCCATCTTGGGGGCCTCTTGGTTGGGCAGTCCTGAGGCCATCTTGGGTGCCTGTTGGGCGCTCTGGGGGCGATCTTGGGGGCCTCTTGGGCCGCCTTGGACCGTCGAAGGCCGAAAAGGAGCAAATACGACAATCCTTCAAAAACCTTAGGACACTAAATGATTTTGGCCCCTGCGGGCCTTCCTGGAGGCCCTCTCGGAGGCCTTTTGGGCCGTCGTGAGGCCTCTTGGCCACCCCTTGGGCAGTCTTGGGCTGTCTTAGACGCTTCTTGGGCGGACTTGGAGACACCTCGGACCCTCTTGGGCCGTCTTGGAGGCCATCTTGGACCATCTTAGGCGGACTTGGAGGCCATCTTGGGCCATCTTGGCCGTCTTGGAGGCATCTTGGAGTCCATTTGGGGCCATCTTGGGCGTGAAAGGCATTGGCTGGCGCAGTTTCCGCATGGCCGCCAGGGGAGAGTTCTTTCAGAAAAAGAACCAACACCAAAACCGAAAGCATCCAGCACTCCCGGCACCCCTGTGACAAGCACAGGGGGCGGCGGATCTTGTGGGTTTCAGGCCATCCCGCGACCGTGCTTGTGGGTCGTGGACGGGGGCCCACGGATGCACATTAGGGTCTCTCGAGATGCCAATTTGAGGCCTCAGGGACGGCTCTTGGCGCCCTCCTGGGGCGCCCTCTTGTGACCCAATTGCCCGTGTTGGGGGGGCTCTTTCCTCGGGAACAGCCGCGCGCGGCATCCTTGGAGTGCCTCGCAGCGACCGAAAGCGCCCCTGAATTCCGCGAGTAAAGGTGTCGGGGTCTCTTCAGATTCCGACGAATTCTATAATCGCCATCACAGCTTTGTTCCTTGGGTCACTCCACTCCATGCTGAAGGCAAGGTGGCGGGTTAGTTGTCAGGGTCAGCCCATCATCATCGAGCGTTCAGATTGGTAGAGTCATAGCTTAGATTATTCAATTCATTTTGGATCGGTGCATTTCTCAGGTACGAGCGACCTCGAACAGGAACCCAGGCCCGAAGGACCTCGGACATAAATCCAGGCCGAAGATCTCTTGTACCTCCACTGCGTCCTCCCCCCGGTGCCCCACCAGGGGCTGTGAACACGAGTGGGCGCTTGTGAAGTGACTCTGGAGGGCCCTTGTGGGTTTCCTTCTTTCGGTCGGTTTTGGTTTCGGCGTCGGTTCGGTCGGTATGGTGTTGAGCTGTCGCCGCGGGCGGTCTTGACATGCGAGCCCAGTTCCACTAATCACGCAGGCTCCCGAGGTCCCTATGGCTCCCACTGCCTCCCACTGCGGGCGCCCGTGGTCACCGTCACCCGCCTGCCCCAGCGCACCATGGGACAGCGGTGGCGGAGGGAGAGCAGGAGGAGGATGGTGATGGCCAGAGTAAGCCCAGGATGCATCAACGCTGTTGCAATGACCGTGCTAGGTCTCTGATACCCCCCCCAAAAGGGAACGTCACTATGTTGTGCGCGGGCTTCTTGACGGATTGGGGCCCCAACCATTTTGGGCGAATAACTATTTCTTCTTCCGTCCGGAGAGCCCTCCCTTCCCAAGAACCCTCCAGAGTCCCCACGAGCTTCTCTCTCCACTTCCAGAGGAGCCCCTCTGAGAGACCAGCACCCTGCGCGCCTGCCAATCGGGCGAGAGCCCCGTTTTGAGATGGAGCGAGGACCGCGCGAAGGTATGCTCACACAGCTCAAAGGCGTCTCTTGCGAGATCCCCGTCTCGGAAAATGACCACCCGCACTGTGCTGTGTAACCCTCCGCAGGCTTCGGGTCACGGCCATGGGCGTCGAGGACGTCTCAAGCGATAATCCCAGCTTGAAACGGGGCCGCCCTCCGTTCTTGTGCAGCTGTTGGGTCTCAAAATCTGGCAGCGTGCGCCCAGTTTCGAGGAGGTACCGCCCTTCGCCCGTGCAGCTGTTGCACGTGTGCATGTTTCTGGTCTCTGCTTTGAGAGCATCCGCAAACAAGAACCCCACGTTGAAAGGGAACCGCCCACCATGGTTACAACTGCTGCGAGCACTTGCAGCGCACGTGCGCGGTGCTGAGGCGAGGACCCGATTTGGAAAGCACACGGCCTCCGTCATTGAAACTGTTGCAAACTTTCAAGACGAGTGCGCGCGACGCGTAGGCGGGAGCCACATTCTGAAAGCGACCCCCTCCATATCTTGGAAACACACTTTTAGAAAGAATGTGTGTGTTGCCATGGCGATGGCTCCGTCTTGAAAATGACCGCCCCTCCATCTGTGAAGCTGGTGCCAACTTTTTCAACGAATGTGCACGGCGCTAAGGCGAGTGCTCTATTTTGAAAGCCACCCTCTCCATGCGACAAAATGCTGCAATCTTATAAGACGAATCTGCGCGGCGCTACGACGAGAGCAACATTTTGAGATCGACCCCCCTCCATCATTGAAGCTGTCTGAGTTTTCAAGTTTCCGGATCACAAGTGGTGAGGACGTCTCAGGCGACGCTGACGCGTCTGGGGTGCGACAGAGGCAGTTGGTTATAAGGATAAGGAATAATTAGAAGGAGGAGGAAGATGAGGGAGAGGAGGAGGAGGAGGAGGAGGAGGAGGAGGAAGCTCTACTCCTCATCCTCCTCCACAACCTCGACGACGACGAAAGCGGCGGCGGCGGCGACGACCTCGACGATGACGGCGGCGGCTCGGCCGGTCCGCGAGCCCGGCGGCCGTCGCCAGGTGCAGCCCGCGGGGCCCTTGCCCGCCGAGGCGCTGCCGTTCCTCGAGAGGCTTGACCTCGAGAGCCAGGTGAACTCCAGGCCTGCGTCGAGGATGGAGAGGATCTGGGCCTCTTAGGTGGGGCCAGAGTGGATGGGGTCGAAGAATCGCGCCGCATCGCCGATGCATCGCCGATACGGCCAGATGCGGAGCCCGATTTGCTTGGCGTCGACGTCGCCGATGCATCTCCGACGTCGCCGATGCATCACCGGTGCATCGCCGCTGCATCGCCGATGCCTCGCCGATGCATCGTCGATGTATCGGCGATGCGGCGCGATCCTCCGACCCCATCTAGGAGGTCTCTAGAAGAGGGAGGGGGGTGCAGGGACTTCTTCGAGTCAGACCCTGCCGCTTCAGTCAGAGTGTCGTGCGGCCGAGCATTGCCATCGGCACACGCGCGTCTCGCAGCCCTCACCACGCAGACCGCAATCCCGCACGCTGCGGCAACGACACTGTCTGCAGCGAATGTTGTCCGAGCCGTCGCCGCCGTGTCTATTCTCCGCGCTCGTCAAGGTTTCGCCACCTTGCAGGACCTCGTCCCGCCACGTCTCGACTGCGATGCTGGCGCGGTCGGCCTGGCAGATCATTTCGGTCACCTGCTGCCTTGTTTCGTGTGGGCGGCTGCCTGTCGTGGCGCCCTCATCGCCGAAGTCATTGCCGACCGTGCGCCACCGCGGGGCGAGTCCGCACTCGACCACCACGTTGGTCGAGTGATGAGCCCTCGCCTGGGCCTTGCTGATGCTGAACATGGATTCGTCGATGGCGTCGACCGTGTCCTAGAACTCCTGCCAGAGGGCCTTGTGGGAGGCGCCCCGCCCGGTGGTGGTATGCCTACCTCCCCGCCGTTGGTCACCATGCCGGAGCCCGTCAATACGAGCGGCACGGACGGACATGCACATACTCCACGCACGCACGCGCACGCGCAAACGCACGCACGCCACGACAAGCCTGCGCGGCAGACCAACACACAGAATATATTTCACACACCTGTTGGACAAGCGTCACGCTTCCTGTTCTTGTCCGGTCAGGTTTCTGAAACATTGCCGTTTCGCTCGAGACGTCCTTAAACAAGCGGCCCCGGAGGGAACTCCGAACGGAGGTCCAAAAGACGCCCCAGATGGCCCCAAGAACGCACAGGAGCTCCCCAAGAGGACCCCAAGAGACCCACGAGAGCGCTCCAGGAGGCACCCAGACAGCTCACAAGAAGCACAAGACGGCCCAAGACGGGCAAGAGACTCCCGAGAACCCCTGGAGGCCCCCAAACGGCCCAAGAAAGCACCCAAAGAACCCCACGACGCGCCCCGACGGCGCAAGAAGACCCCAGAAGCCCACAAGAGGCCCCCAAGAGGCCCCCACGAGGCCCTCTACAGGCCCCGAGAACCCCGCGCGGTTCCAGGAGCCTCCAGGGTTGCCCGATAGGGTCACCAGGACCCTCTCCTGATTCAACATCCTTCTCCGATTGTTTCTTACTGTCCTCCGTCGTCGTCGTCGTTATCGTCCTTCCGCATTCTTCCTCGTACTCGCCCTCGTTCTCATCGTCCTCGTCTTTGTGCTTCTCTTCCTCCTCCTTGTCCTCATGCTTCTCCCCTCGCTATCCCCATGTTCTCCACGTCGTCCTCGTCATCGCCTCCTCGTTGCCCTCGCCTTCCCTTTCTTCTTCTTCGCCCAATGAGACTAATGTTGCGCTTCCCGTTCTTGTCCGATCAGGTTTCCTCACGGTCACCATTTTTTCGAAGCCAACCGTTCACGAACATGATGTTAGTGTTGCATCTAACGATTGTGATGATGACGATGAGCATGACGGTGTCTAAGGCAAGGTTAATGGTGATGCTGATGTCAACGACGACGTTGTTGTTGCTGTTGACGACGACTACGCTGCTGCTGATGATGATGACGATGCTGATGAGGATGAGGACGATGACGGTGTTGGTCGTGGTAATGGTGATGAGGAAGATGTCAACGACGATGACGATGCTGATGATGGTGGTGATCATGATGCTGCTTCTGATTATGATGCTTACGACGCTGACGATGATGTTGCTGTTGCTGATGTGTATGACGATGGTGATGATGACGATGCTGATGATGATGCGGATGCTGATGCTGACGACGATGATGATAATGGTAATGCTAGTTGCTGATGGTGATGGCGACGATGATGATGATGATGATGATGATGATGATGATGATGATGATGATGATGATGATGATGATGATGATGATGATGATGATGATGATGATGATGATGATGATGATGATGATGATGATGATGATGATGATGATGATGATGATGATGATGATGATGATGATGATGATGATGAGGAGGAGGGAGGAGGAGGAGGAGAGGAGGAGGAGGAGGAGGAGGATCATGATTACGATGGGAGTGCGGGCACAGTAATGATCTAGCACTGGCTCAGTTGTGACGATCTCCTCTTTTTACCTATCGCCATTAAGGGTCAAACTGCTCATGAGCGGCTCGGCCCCTGCCCCGGCGCGCCCGGCGCGGCGCGCAGCGCCGCCTGCGGCGGCGATGCCGCGGCCTGTGCCTGCCGCGGGCTCGCGGCCGGCGAACGAGCTTCTCCCGACCCGACCTCTCGCGCCTCTGTCGGCGGTGCCAAGGTAGGGGAGTGTGCTCTCGCGCGGGGGCCGCCCACTTCGCCCTCGAGGGGCGCGCTCCCAATGGGGTCAACTGGGCCCGCATCGCACAGGCCTACCCGGCCTCTTTGTGCCGAGCGTTCGTGCAGATCTAACTTGCTCCTACTAGGGCCACGCGGCCCCAGAAAGCTTTTACGATCCAAGAGAACATCCGTTTTCGAGGATGACTCGGGATTTGTTTTTCAAGCCGATTTAAGTATCTTTTATGTCTGTCGCCCGTCGCTTTCGCATCGCGCTGCCGCGACGCTCTTGTTAGACATATCACCGCTACTGTAAAACGTGCTCTATCATGATAATGAGGATGAGCATTGCGATGTTGACGCTGCAAATGATGATGCTGATGGTGCCGATGGTAGTGGTAATGATAATGCTGCTGATGTTTACGATCGTGGTGGTGGTGGTGGTGTTGCTGCGGCTGCTGCTGCTGATGGTGATGCTAATGATGCTAATGTTGAAGATGCTGATCAGGCTGATGACGATGGTGTTGCTGCTTCTGATGCTGATGATGCAGGTGCTGGTGCTGGTGCCGCTGCGGGCGCTGCTGATGATGGTGATGAGGATGAGGAGGTATCATCATATCGCGAGGGGGAGGAGGCGGAGGAGGTGGAGGCGTAGGAGGAGAAGGAGGAGGAGGAGGAGGAGGAGGACGAGCGGGGCCAGGGGGTGTTCGGATGGGGGTGGGCGGGACGAGCGGGAGCAGGATGAGGAAGATGAGGGACGGGAGCAGATAGGGTGAGGGGGTGGAGGTCGAAGGCTCTTTTCTTGTTTTCTTCTTCCGCTCCTTTCGCCATGTCCAAAGTCGCATTGGCGGGCTCCCCAGGGCACCGCACACATCTCGGGCGTCCGTTCGTTCGTGCTGGCACTGCCCAAGGTCGTCGTTCTGGGAGGAGGTGGAGGAGGAGGAGGAGGAGGAGGAGGAGGAGGAGGAGGAGAAGGAGGATCATGAGGAACGGGAGAAACAGGTGGAGGAGGCGGAGGGGAAGGAGGAGGAGGTGGAGGAGGAGGAACATGAGCAGGAGGAGGAGGAGGAGGTTTAGGAGGAACGGGACGATGGGGGGCAGGACAAACATTCTGATGATGATGACGAGGAGGACGAGGAGGAGGAGGAGGAGGAGGCGGACCAGTGTAGACCCAAGACGCATCAACGATGTTGCAATCTTCCCTCCCTTCAAATTCCCTCTTCATAGGTTCCTAGACGAACTTGTTTTTACTGCGGAAAGTGCCATGTGTCTGGAAAACCTCAACCGTGTTTTGGCACTGTTTTGGAGGACTTCACCGCCGCGGAGCAAACGTTATTGTTGCGTCCTGGCGATCCCGAATTGTCCCAGAACGCCGTCCTTGGGACTTCAACATCACGAATCGACGTGACTTGTGCGTCCTGGCAATGCCACATCGTGCTACAACAATATTCCCGGGACGTTCACCATAAGGATTTTTGAATTTCTTGCATGTTTCAAAGGTGAATGTGCGCAGCGCTAAGGCGAGAGCCACGTGTCGGAAAAGAGCCGCTCTCCATCCTTGAATACCTTTCAATGTGTAAGGCGAACGCGCGTGGCCCCAATTTTGGAAAACCACCCGCACTCCATGTCAGCTTTTACGACGACGGGACGAAGGGGATTGCGACTAGGATGAGGAGGAGGAGGAGTAGGAGGAGGAGGAGGTGGAGGTGGAGAAGGAGGAGGAGGAGGAGGAGGAGGAGGAGGAAGAGAAGGAGGAGGAGGATGCCCTTCCCGCGCCTCCCCTATCGCCTTGCCCAAAGGGTGTCGATGTGGGACTGCATGGGTAGCTTGCTGAACTTCAGCCTCGCTGGGTACGGCAACAGTTTCCTCGCCCTGGCCAGCGGGCGCGCCTTCGCGGCAACGCCCGCCGCCCCCCCCCCCCCCCCAGACCTCACCCGGGATCCCGTGCCTCGAAAAGGGCGGGAGGGAGGGAGGGAGTGGAGGGAGGAGGTGGAGGGTGGGAGAGGCGCGAGGGAGGGAGGGAGGGGCGGGAGAAGGGAGGGAGTGGAGGGAGGAGGTGGAGGGCTGGAGAGGCGGAAGGGAGGGAGGGAGGGAGGGGCGGGAGGGAGGGAGGGAGTGGAGGGAGGAGGTGGAGGGCGGGAGAGGCCGGAGGGAGGCAGGGAAGGTGCGGGAGGACGGGAGGGAGTAGAGGTCCAGGGTCCGCAGTTAGGCTGCCGGCGAAAAGCCTGCACGGCGGCCGCTGCGCCGCCCGGCGGCCAGGGGAGGAGGCCGAGGGAGAGGTGGTCTCGGGCCGGACGAAAGGAGGGGAAAAGTAAAGGGGGGGTCACGAAATCTGCTGCATGCATCTGGTTTCGGCCCCACCGAGGGGTCCATTCCTCGAGACATGGCCGCCTCCAGCGCTGGGAGGCGCCGGGAACATCAGCTACGTGAGCTGATTCTCAGATCCCCCCCTTTGCTATCCCCCCTTTTCGCCCAGCCCGATGGTCGAGCATCGGGGACCAGGCCCTGATCCTCGATCCTGAGGATCATCAGGGGCGGACTTGTGTTTTTTGGGAGCATTTCTTTTCGTTCTCTTAGGGGGCTCCTCATCGCCACGGGTAGGCCCGCCCTGGATGTCTGTTCCGCTGGAGGAAGTCCGGGCGGGTGGTAACGGGGGTGACCAACATGAGGGATGACTCGATGACGAAAAGGCCGTAAAGGTGCCCTTGTGGGCCCTTCTTGGACTCCTGCTGGCTCCAAAAGGGAGGCGTACAGGGCCCCTTCGGGGCCCTTCTCTCTCCCCCCCTTTATCGGGGGAGCGTAAGACCCGGGTTTGCCAGGACTCGGGTTCGCCATCGTTTTTTGACGACCGCGACTCGGATTTTGACGAGTAGGAGTTTCGTGGGATGTCTGCAGCGGAAGGCCTCGTCAAAATGCAGGCTCGGCCTCGTCATTTTTTTGACGACCTCGTCGGGGATTTCCGAGTCCCCTGTACCCGGGTCTTACGCCCCCCTGATTTTAGGCCGCCCCCACTGCATTGTCACCCGCCCGAGAAGCGGCTGGCAGATGTGGTGCATGAAGAACTCGTGTTGGGCCCTGGGGTGGTGGCACACTTCCCTCCTTGGAGGCCGGAGAGGGAGGGCGCGCGCCACCGACGAGGGAATGATTGACGCCAGTGCAGGAGCTCGTTCAGGAGCTCGGGAGCCTTGAGACGGGGGTCAGTGTAAATGGCGGTCAGCCAGGGCGCCGGATCTTGCGGGATCCTGCATTGCCAGGGCAACGCTGACCCCGGGCTAGGGCGCAGGATTCTGCAAGATCCTGCAGGATCTTGCAGGATGCTGCAAGGCCTGGCTGGCCCAGGTTTGGATCAGTCGGGCTCAGTAGATCCCCGAGGAACGCGGGTCGCCATGGGGGAAGCGGGTCCTGACGTTTTTGCGGTTTTCGGATTCTCGGGTCGGGGCCTTCCACGGGCCCCGGGACGGCTCAAGATGGAAAATTAGTCTTGGGGGAAGGCACCATGGTCCAGGACCCTTTTCCCTCAGGACCCGCTTGAAGGGGTGCTACGTCGAGACTCTCCCATGATGCCACAGCGGGGCGGCTGGCCCGATATGAGTGGGCGCGGATGTCATTGCTACTCTCGATGTCTTAGACGACGCGAGTGAGGAAGTTGTGATGATGTGGTGGTTACACCGGTATGGTGGGTAGTGGGTGGTGGGCACGGCGGGCACCGTGAACTACGCGTGTGACCCCGAGGATGTGCCCAAGGAAACATTTCGGCCGTTGAATCAGCAGATCGCCCCATTCTTCACCAAATGAAGGCTGTGCTGGAGCTCAGCGGCGCGACGAGCACCATCAAACCCAACCAAACAACGGGGTGCTCGAACTCGATGGTCGCAATGATAATCGCGCGCACTCCCCGCAGAGGTGAAGTCTATACGACGGCCTGAAATCGATGAGTCTGATTGCGCGCAGGCGTCAACGCGTCTGCACCGCGCCAGGCGACGCGAAGCCGTTCAGCACGTGTCAGGAACAGTGTACCGCGTATGTAGAGGGCCACGTGCCTCCATTGCAGCGAGGGTGTATGCGGCCACTGTGCCAGTTGTCGGTGCCGACCTGTATGTGCTTCTGCCGACATTGGCGACGTCAGAGTGGCAATGAACCTGGTCTCCAGGACAGGGGAGGAATTACGAATGACATGCATGGGCGGGATAGACTTATGGCCGTTCGCAAACGTAAGGCAGACAGTAAGGACGAGCCAGTCTGGCACCTACGCCATACCAGCGGCACGTGTAATGCTTGTCGAAAGCGCGCGTACCGTCAACGTGGCGACGAGTCATAGCATGGTGAGGATTCAGATGCATTTTTTTTTGGTGACAGGATCTCCATGACCCTTGCAATATCAGCGGCGCCAGCAACACATGCGTTGCGAAGGTCTTACGGCCAGCGCCGCTGACCCTGAAGGGGGACGACGACGGCGGCGGCGTCGGCAATGACGACGACGACGACGCTAACGCTCTGGAGCCTTTTTGGAGGCTCGCTTGGGAGCTTCTAGGGCTCTGTTGGGAGGACTCTTTGGGGTTCTCTTGGGGAACTCCTTGATCACTCGGAGCCGCCTCGGAGCGGATCAGAGGCCTCTTGGAGGCATGTCGGAAAATGCACAGCACCCCTCAAGAGCAGAGAAGCGTAAGGAGGCCGTCTCCGTGGGTGAGATGTCCGGGAGGAGGGGGGGTGTCCACGGAGGGGACCACCCCCTCGTCCCCTCTGTCCACAAGCAGGACCGGGGGGTGGGTGCGGGGGCATTGAGTTCCCCCCGTCCACAGTTTTGTCTCCCCTGTCCACGGGGGTCGGGGGGGGGGGGGGAGGGGCGGCAGAGGGGGGGGGGGCTTGAGATCCGTCTGTCCACAGGGGGGACCGTGCCCCGGCGAGCGGGGGTCACGACCCCCCTGGGCCCCCCCTGGGGGGGCTGGGGGAATAGGCGAGCCCACGTTTGGGTTGGGGGACCGAACCGTCCACGCGCGAAGCTCGTCATCATCTGCACCGCTGTCATCAACCGCCAACAGTTATTTGATCGAATCGCCCCTTGAGGTCACATTGCGCAACACGAATCACGCCAGGGCAGGGCTGGCAAGGAGGGAAGCGAGGAGGAAGAGCATGAAAGAGTACGGTGTGGCAGAGCAGCAGAACGAAGGACAGAGGGTAGTTGTGAGAATTGGCGAAGTTGCGAAAATATGTTTCAACCGACGCAGCCTTGATCATGCATCAACGGATGTGCGCTCACATGCAGGCGCACGGTTCCCCAGTATGAACGTCAATTCGTAAATCACAGAGTAGCAAAACGAGAAGAAAGAGAGATAGGATAATTGCCCGCCAATGTGGCAACAGCTTCTGAAAAAAAACATTAACACCAAACAATAAACCAAAAACCATCGACAGGTCTGAAAAGTCAACTAATCAAATATTCCGGAACTTATGTTGGCGCAGACGTCCGATCACCGCGATTATTTGTCGGAGTTTTGATGTTTCTTTTGACCTGTCTTTTTTTGTATTTGATTGTTTAGTTTGTTTAGACCCCTCCTCACTTTCGAAGGTTCCTACACGTCCGCGGGCAATCAGACAAGCAGCGTATGATTATGAACCCTTCCGCCTCCCCCCTCCGGGGGGTGATTCAGACTGATTGATTCTGAAGCCGCGACGGATTATATTCGACGACCCTGTTTGTAATGATCACTGCGCTGCACACAGAGGGTGCCCATTCCATCAGGAGGTAACAGTTGGAGCGCCATCCCCGCAGGAGGCACCAATTTCTAATATATTGCCTTCCCTTGTCTCTCTTTCATCCATCGTCCTCCTGCCTCTTTGCATTATGATTCGACACGTGGATACTGTTTGCTTCTAGTCGACTCGCAGAGAAAGGCACACACCATAGAATAGCAAGAGACAGCAATTGCCCAGGTACTGTCTTGTCTTGTACATATCTCCTTCCCCCCTTCACTTCTTCATTGATATCCTCCACTGAGCGGTTGATTGGACCGAGCTGACTCAACAGCCACCGTGCTATGCTAAGAGGACAGCGTTCCTTTCGGAAGCCGTAATTGCGCACCACTGCGTTGTGTGTGGGTCGATTAGATGCAATCATTCTCCCAAAGGTGGACCATAGCGAACAGAGGCAGCAGGACGATGGGTGAGAGAGACAGGGGACGGCAACATGTTGGAAATCGGTGCCTCCTGCGGGGATGGCGCTCCAACTGTTACCTCCTGATGGAATGGGCGTCCTCTGTGTGTGGCGCAGTGATCATTTGAGGAGGGCCGTCGAATCTAATCAGTCGCGGCTCCAGAATCAATTCGATTGAATCACCCCCGGAAGGGGGGGGGGGAAGGGCGCACAATCATGCGCTGCTTGTCTCATTGCCCGCGGACGTGCAGGAACCTTCGAAAGTTAGGATGGGGTCTGAACAAACGAAAACAAACACATCAAACACAGAAAAACAACAGGCAGGTCCCCCAACACAAACAAGCCATAACGGCTCCGACGAACACTCTCGGTGATCGGACGTCTGCGCCAGCGTACATTTCGAATTTACTTGTTGTTTTGTATGGCTTTCTCATCGCGGTTTCCAACTTGGCGGCATTGGGTGACTTCGCCCCCTGCCCCCTCCCTCCTCACTCCTTCGCCGTCCGCCTCTCCATCCTCTCTCCATCCACCCTTCCTTAATGCAGTGCAATGCGATTGCGCTGCGACGTAATTGCAGATCTGTGCAATGCACTGCGATTGCACTGCAATGCAGTGCGATACACAAGAGACAACGCATCATCCGTATGAGCAGACCTCCAACAAGCGGCGGGCCCACGGATGGGCCCACCTATTCCCCCAGTTTTCCCCTGCGCGCCCCCCTTGGGACCCCCCGTTGGCGTGGAAGTGATCTCAGGGAAGGACATTCCTTTCGATTTCCCTCTGTCTGGATCGCTTGAGGAGGCGAACCCAGGGAAAGGGGGGGGATGGCGACGGTGACGACGACGACGACGACGACGACGACGACGACGACGACGATGACGAGTCAAACAGAGAAACGTCTCACACACGCCAACAGGGTCGGTGGAAATTTGCAGGTCCGTGTTCTGGTGGGAGCAGTCGACTGCCACGATCAGCTGCGGACTGGGACTGAAACGGACGATCTGTTCATTAATTTCGCCAAGGCGTTGTGTGAAAGGTGTGCGGTGCGTTCTGCAAGCGCTTCATGACAAACTGCTCCAGGTGGCGAGCAGCCAGGGTGGGCGGGCGCTGGTGACAACGGGGGGTCGTACCAGGGTGGCATCGCAAATGCAGCGGTTTTGCCGAAGACACTGACGGACATTCGAGGGTCGCCTGGTTCCCCCGCGCTTCCAGATTAGAGGCGCGGTAATCACTAATTCCATTTCGGCCCCTAACACCCCCGATTCGACGTGCACTGGCACGCAGCGAAGAAGGCGGTGTCCTTCCTCGTTCCTCCACCTCCTTCACGTTGCGGTGACGCGCTGGATGCAGGCCGATTGTCCGATTTACTGCCGCTACGCAGCTGCAGCTGCAGCTGCGTGTTTCGCTCCTGGTCCTGCTGGCCCCCGAGTGCAGCACTGGACAATGATGCCAAGCGGCTCACTTGGGGAGCTTAATTACCTCGGAGGGTCCGGGCCATCAGGATTCTCTTCGGTACCATTGTAGAGCTGGTGCTAGCGGCCCTCTTGATCCGCTGCTGCACTGCCGCATTCGTCCAGCGTGCGATCATTGGCGGTTCAGCGTCTGGCCGCAAGAAAGGGTGATTCGAAGTCCTCTCTCCTCTCTTTCCTCCCGCGCTTGCTCTCTCCTCTGCCCCTGCGCGTCGTGGAGCGGAGAATTCTGGCCCAGGAGGCTGTGTTCTTCCGCGTCTAAGGACTGTTCCAGTGCCTTTCTGTCCAGGTCGCTTGGCTGGCACTGGCGATGAGACGCTAGGCGAGGGCGTTCTTCCTCCTCATTCCACCTCTCTCCGCCTCTGTGTCTGCGAGTTGCATGGCTGTTCCGATGCATGTGCATTTGTTTTGTTGAGCGCGGTCGGGATCGTCCTCCCGCTGCGCTGGCCCGCCCCATACGCAGGCTGGCAGCTGCAGGGTGGCGGCCCCCGCCTTCCACCGAGCTTCGGCGTCGGAGACCGCTGGTCGCCGGCCTCCTCCTGAACCTGCATTCTCTGTCGGCCCTGGGCCTGCAGGCTGTGTGCATCGGGGCGGTGGGCATGAGGTTGAACTCGTGTGTTCCACATCAGCAGCCTATCGCTGAACAACAACTATGGCAATGCGCGTCATGTTCTAACATGATGCATTGTACGCTGGCCGCCCCTGGTTGCAGTTCCTCTGCCTTGGCATTGAGGCTCTCCGCAGGTTTTATTGTTTCGTTTCTCTGCTTTCCTCGTTCGTCCTCCTCCTCAATCGCGTTGGGCACCAGTGCGAGTCCCGCCAGTCCGGCCAGGTATTGGGTACGCACGCGCGAGTTTTCATTGTAGCCGTCATTTTCGTGAGGCATCGCGTTCGCGAGTTTAGTTTACCTCTCGTTGCTATCCGCCATTCCCTCCTGCCCCTCCTCCCGCTGTCTCGACCGTTGTTCGCTTGGAGTGGAGCTCCGAGAGCATGGCCACACTTTCAGCATGTGTCAGTTTTGGCGTGGGTGTTTCTTTATTTTGCCCTGGTATCAGTTTGACGGCTCGTGTGGTCATCCGTTTTGTCCGCTTCGTCCTTTCAGCTTTCCTCATTTTTCTCCCAAGGATGCCAAGGCGGGATGCCAAGGCGTCGCAATGTACAAAACCACATTCGCGACACTGACACCAACGAAGCGACCAGCGCCGACGCAGCAGACTCCCCCATCCACCACGACAGAGCCGACGACAGAGAAGACGACGACGGGTTGGAACCATGGGAAGAATTCATACGAAGATCGACGCACGCAGCCCTAGAGCATGCTCGGTGCGCAGGCGTAGAGGACTGGCCTACGGTATACGTCGCACAGAAGTGGCGGTGGGCATCGCGCGTCGCAACCCACGACTACGACAGATGGACGCGGCTCTCACTACAACGGACCCCGAATGCCCACGACCCACGCCAAACCTTACGACGCCACGGAGGACAACGGGAAAGATGGATGCCGAAATCACACAATTCGTACGCACACTCACTACACACGAGGGAGACGACGGCCACAAAAGGTGGATACACATTGCGACGGACGAGAAAGCATGGTCGGCGTTGGAGCCGAAATTTCTGGCTTATGTCAATTGTGGGGATTGTGTACGAAACTCCCACTTCACGGTCTGAGTCCTTCCTCCTCCTTCCTTCCCCTTCGACTAAGGTTCTTTCTCGGCGCTCCGGCGCCACCGCCGGGCTCTCGTAGGGCCGTCCCCGCCGGGACGACTGACCGGCGCCTCGCCTCGCCTCGCCTCCTTTTTCTCCCAAGGAGAAAAAAAGATGCGATCCGCGGCTGTCACTCACAGCGACCGAGACAGCGCTCGTGCTCAAATGCTTGCGGCTTGCGGACGTACGCGCGCGCTACGGCAGCGAGGTTCATCTTACTTCGTTCTGCCCGTACCGTGACAGAGCTGGAGCCATCGGCCGCAGGAATTCGGGCTGTCGCGCGCCAAGTGAGGCGCGCGCCCGCCTCTGGACCAAACCGTGCTCGAACCCAACATGTGTCGCAGCTGGTACCCCAAGGCGGCGACGGACTCTGTGAGGAAGTACGTGTGATTGTCCGCCTGTCCCCGAACAGCGACGGTCGCATGGGACGCACGCGCGCGTAGTGTAATCTAGCGGCCTTCGGCTCATCCCTCTGCTGTGACCGGGTCGTCGACGAGCGACTCGACTGGACCTCGTGATGACCTCTCGGAGGCCTCCTGTGATTTCTTGTGGACTGTTTGGGGCCCTCCTGGGCGCCCCCTGTGGGGGCCGCTGGCTGTTTCGTGGTCCATCCTGGGGCGGAGGGCTTGCAATTGCAGCTCGGGTTTCCTCTCTTGGGCCGGAGGGCTCGGGAGGCCCTCTTGGGCGCGTCTTGGGGATCCCTCCAGCCGTCCTGGACGGTCTGAGAGCCGCCGGGTGCGAAAATGATCGAACAGACTTTCTCAGGGAGTTGTGCCTCGTGAGCTTGCCCCCCTTGGCCTCCGAACTGGGCCAAGAGGCCCCCAAGAGAGCCCCAGGGCGGGCCCTCTTTGGTCACCGCACGTTCCCCAGCTGTTTTTAGCGCACCTTGTCTCCTCCTCCTCTTGCCTCCTCCTCATCATCCTCCTCCTCTTGCCCCTCCTCCTCCTGCTCCTCCTCCTCCTCATCCTCCTCCTCCTCCTCCTCCTCCTCCCCCTCCTCCTCCTCCTCCTTGGGTGGTTCTCGAGGGACGTTGGGGTCGGGAATGGCTGGTTTGGCTTCCCAGATGGCCACGGGCCACACGCCTGAGGCGCCCCGCGCCGCCCAAAACAATGTGGCAAGTCGATGGTCTGGGCCGTTAAGAACCGGGCGACCCTGGAGTGCTCGAAGTACGAGCCCCACGGCGCTCCGCTACAATGACATGGTGCGGGCGCGCGTCAGCGGGGCAATTGTCAGTTTTTCGTTGGGGGCAATTGGCCAATCGATTGTTTTTAGGTGTCATATGGATGGACCCTTGCGACGAGGTGGCGCACGGTGAGTGCCATCGAAAGCCAGGAGCGTAGTGCAAGTTCTGGGCGCACCTGACAGGTTGTGATGTTCGTAGGTTCATTTGCTGTCTATGCTGTCATTTGTTGTCGATGCTTGCTACCAGGGGGATGAAGGAAGGGGGGGGAGGGAGGAGGAAAATGAGAAGGGGGAGAGGCCTTCGCCATCCCCTTTCTTCTCTCCCTCCCCCTCCGTCTTCTCTTCTTCATTTCTTTCTTTTTTTCCATATCTCTCTTTCTCGTCCTTCCGCGATTCCTCTCCCTCCGCATTTGCCGTGACCGCGCTGGCCTGGCCACTCAAAGCAGTTGGGTGTGTCCGGATCTTCGCCGTCTTTGTCATCGGGGCCACAGCCATGGACTTGGTGCGCGCCCGCTGCTGCAGGGCATTGGAGGAGGAGGAGGAGGCGGATGAGGAGAAGCAGAACAAGCAGGAGGAGGAGGCGGAGGCGGAGGCGGAGGAGGCGGAAGAACCAGTGGAAACCCAAGAGTCATCAACGAGGTTGGAATTAGCCCTCCCTCCAAGCTCCCACTTCACAGGCCCCTACAACGGTTCAATTCCATGGAGGGGATTGCCTCGTTGGAAGACAACAGTTTGAAGATCCTGAAGCGTGCCAAAACATTGTTCTCATGCTTTCAACGCCACGTATCCACCTGACTGCTGCGTCCTGACGTTCCAGAATCGTGCCGGAACGCCATTTTTGGGACTTCAGCACATCGAGTCAACATAATTGTTGCGCCCGCATAATCCTGAATCTTCCCAAACACAATTTATGGTGCGTTGATCATGGGAATCCGTGAAACGGCGGCACGGCGCTAAGGCGAGAACCACATTTTGAAAACGATCCGCCCTCAACCCGTGAAGCTCTTGCAATTTTAAAACGACTTTGCGTGGCGGTAAGGCGAGAGCCACATTTTGGAAACCACCCGCCCTCAATCCGTGAACCTCCTGCAATTTTTAGAATCGAATGTGCGCGGCGCGAAGGCGAGAGCCACCTTTCGAAAAGAAGCCGCCCTCAATCCGTGAAACTCTTGCAAGTTTTAACAAAGAATGCGCGCGGCGCGAAGGCGAGAGCCACATTTTGAAAACCACCCGCCTTCAATCCGTGAAACTGCTGTCACCTTTTAAGCTTCAGGGTCATCAGTGGTGAGGAGGTCTCAGGCGAAACGCCTGGCCCGCCCTAAAAACTGGCTTCGGGGTGCGGCAGGGAGAAGTTATCGATAAGGAGAAGGAATTGAGAGTAGGGTTATGTGTTTTATGGCATGTTCCCGTTTCTGTGGTGGAAGCGACGACAGAGGCGATACTGAAACTGGCGGTGGCAACGATGGTGGTGATGCTGGTCCCGCTGGGATTCACGCTGAGTATGATTACGGCGCGAGATCAGGAGGGTAGACCAACGCGACTGACACATCAAGGCGCGGTTACCCTCATGTATGTTAGTTACTCCAGTGGCACTTGTCAGTATTCTCCCTCGACCATTTGTATGACTTGCACATGCGTGCAATCGTCCTCGGCCAACTGCTGCGTCTGTTGTTCAAGTTTTGCGTTTCGCGCTTTGATGCATTGTAATGGGTGGCCAGCCTGTCGGAGTGTGTTCCATTCGGGCACCCCAGCCGATTTCAACCTGAAGCGAGGCATTCGCCGTCTACCCGTCTACCCTCGGCCTTGCCGAAATAGTTGAGGACGCAGATCACATGTATTCGCAGACGCACTGCCAGCATCATCACGGAAAGAAGGATCAGGAGCAGGTGGGGAGATGAAGTTGGAAAACGTGTAGCATGGGGAGGAACATCGAGAGAGAGGGATAATTGCAGTATTGCTGTTCGAGTCTGCCAGAGGTGTTACTTGTCATCACCACCAACCTGCTCGTCTTCCAGTTGCCCACCAACGGGAAGGAGGACCGCGGCACGCTGAGTCGCTGCAAGATCCAGCCTCATCGCTTCGTCTAGCTCATCGATGAAAGAAGTATACCTTGTCGGGTTCAGCAGGGGCCAGGGTTTTGGGGGGCCGTTCCCGAGCTCTGGGTCCTGGGTGGGGGGGGAGCGCCTGTTCGTGGCCGAGCCTCGCTGTGGAAAGGAACGCCTCTTCGTTCCTTCATTTCGTTTTCTCTGCGAGGACCATCGAGAAGCATCCTGGGCCATCTTGTGAGCAAATACACGCACGAAACCGAAACAAGCATGGGGAATGGACGTCCGAGCGATGGCAAGCTTGTAGCACGATGTCTGTAGCGCTTGCCCAGTGGTGCCTGCGCCAGTGTTCCCTCTCTCCTTCGTGCCCGCTGCCTCTCCGCAGCCCCCGCTCTGTCGCTCGGCGTCGTTCCCTCTGTGTCGTGGCACTCTCCAGGCTCTTGAGTTCCGTGTGGAGGCGTGCTGGTGTCCCCACCAGAGTGTCAGTTGGCGCGTCCCCCGCCCTACAGGGCCCACGCGCGATGACCAGCGCCTGGTTCAAGGGAGCGGTGGCGCCTTCGAGGGTTTGAGCGTCTGCTCCGCTGGGCACGCCAGCGGCTTGGATCTTGGCAGCTGGATCTGGTCCTGCGCCTCCTGCACCACTTCCCGCCTCACGCCCTTGACCTCGTCCTGCACTTCCAGGTCCTTCATACCCCCGTCGCCCACCTCGTCCTCCCACTTCGGCCTCCACCGTGTGCTCCACCTCGTCCTCCGCCCCGTCCATGTTCTTCTCTTCTTCCACCTCATCGCTCGACGTGGCCATCTTGGCAAGGCAGCCGTTCGCGATCTCCGCGGCCAGCCCCGCGGCACGGCTGGACGTCGGCGCTCACGGACAAACCGATGGTGGCCAAACACCCTCCGGCGAGATCCCCTTACGGCGCGAGAGGGTATGGCCGCGCTCCTGGTCCTCCCCCCTGCTCTTCCTGCAGCCGAGGCGCTCACATGAGGACCACCTTGGGTCAGGATGGGCTCTGGTTCCGGGCCGTTCCGTAGGCCCAGGTCGGGGAAATTGATGGTGGCCAGGGCTCGCCGCGGCCACGAAGCCCCTTTGCCATGATGGAGCCAAGACTGTGTGGGCGCTCCGGCTCCTCCTGCTCCTCCTGCTGTTCCTTCAATGCTGCTCCTCCTCCTGCTCCCGCCCTCCCAGGACGCCAGCAACTGCCACCGCACCTGGGCTGCGGCGCACGCGCTCCAGCACGTCTCCATGCTGGGCCCCGCCGTCATGGGCGAGCCGCCCCGCTCGAGGATGAGGGGAGAGAGGAGGATGGCCAGCAGCGAGAGAGACACGTGAGAGCTGACGGCGGGTGAAGGAGTGTGCAGAGGAGAATGAGGAGGAGGAGGAGGAGGAGGAGGAGGAGGAGAGAGATGTAAGGGACGGAAGGGCGGTGATGATGCTGATGATAATGATAATGATGCTGCTGCTGATGATGATCATGATGTTGATGATGCTGGTGATGCTGATGGTGATGATTTTGACGATGGTGATGATGCCGATTATGATGGTGATGGTGGCAGTGGTGGTGGAGGGTGATGGTGATGGTGATGGTCAACGTGATGGCGATGATGATGGTGCCGATGCTGTTAACAATACTGATCTGACGATGCTGGTACTGGTAAGCATGCGGATGATTATGTTGATGAGGATAGTGATGAATATGATGATGCTGGTGACGATGACCATGCTGATGATGATGATGATGATGATGATGATGATGATGATGACGCTCATGAGGATGATATTTATTATGTAGATGATGCTGATGCTGATGTTGATGCTGCTTCTGATGATAATGATGCCGAGGCTAAGGATGAGGATGATGACGAGGACGATGACGATGCTGATAATGACGATGATGCCAATGCTGCTGATGATGATTGTTGATGATGGTGGTGATACTGTTGATAACGATGATGGTGTTTATGGTTGGGGATAATGCTGCTGATGACGATGCTGCTGATGATTATACCGATGATGATGCCGAGGAGTATGCGGATGACGACGACGATGATGATGATGGTGATGATGATGATGATGATTCTGATGATGATGCTGATGATGATGTTGGTGGTGCTGATGTTGATGATGCTGATGATGATGATGATGATGACGGCGCTGACGACGACGAGGTGACGATGATGAGGTGGAGGAGAAGGCGGATGATGATGCTGAGACTGCTGCTGCTGCTGATGATGATGATGCTGATGATGATAATGAGGGTGATGCTGACGATGATGATGATGATGATGATGATGATGATGATGATGATGATGATGATGATGATGATGATGATGATGAGGAGGAGGAGGAGGAGGAGGAGGAGGAGAGGGAGGAGGAGGAGGAGGAGGAGGAGGAGGAGGAGGAGGAGGAGGAGGAGAGAGGAGGAGGAGGAGGAGGAGGAGGAGGAGGAGGAGGAGGAGGAGGAGGAGGAGGAGGAGGAGGAGGAGGAGGAGGAGGAGGAGGAGGAGGAGGAGGAGAGGAGGAGGAGGAGGAGGAGGAGGAGGAGGAGGAGGAGGAGGAGGAGGAGGAGGAGGAGAGGAGGAGGAGGGAGGAGGAGGAGGATGATGATGGTGATGATGATGATGACGATGATGACGACGACGATGATGATGATGTTGATGATGATGATGATGATGATGATGATGATGATGATGATGATGATGATGATGCTGATGATGATGATGATGATGGTGATGGAGATGGTGATGGTGATGGTGATAGTGGTGATGATGGTGATGGTGATGACAAGCATGGTGATGATGATGGTGAGAGGGTGGGAGAAAGTTGGTGGATGGGGGATGCTTTTCCTCCCTCCTCCAGGAGGGAGGAAGGGAGGGAAGGAGGGAGGGAAGGGGGGAGGGAAGTGTGGAAGGGGGAGGGAGAGAGGGAGGTTGAACCCTCACCCTCCCTTCCTCACTCCTCCATCCTCCCTGCCGCTATGGCCTCCTCCCCTCGCGCCATCCGGCGGCGGCGCGCAGGGGTGATGGTGACCTGCCTGGCGGCGGACAACTTCAAGAAGCAGGGCGTTGAGATTTTCATGCTGCCGGCGCCGCGTTCTCTTTCGAAACGACTCGGCCTTCGAGGGAGCGAGACGTTCTC
The DNA here is from genome assembly GCA_963575745.1 of Prorocentrum cordatum. NCBI lineage: Eukaryota > Dinophyceae > Prorocentrales > Prorocentraceae > Prorocentrum > Prorocentrum cordatum. The sequence continues at coordinate 343,605 of CAUYUJ010019171.1, read as the reverse complement.
ATCGGTTCTTCGGCGGAAGGCGGCGGGAGTAAGACGAGGCCAGCTGAACCAGCGCATGCTGGTGGAAGGGAACCAGTCAAGAGATGCAGATGCCTTGTTGCTCAGGGTTATCATAACGAACCACACGTCGAAACACACCGCGGCATAAAACAATTGCAGGAGACTTTTCTCCCCCAATCACCGAGTTCCGCCCGAAACGTGTGAGTCATTACTAACGCTCCCCTCGCCTCTTCTTGATAGCGCCAACATGTAGAGTTATTGGCGCGGTCGTTATAACAATACGTATGTCACTGTGATGCTCTTCGCAGCTATTTGTCCTTAGACTGACAGGAGCGCGCGCGCACCCTTCCCTCGCCCGAGTCGGTCGCTCTCGCGTACCATCCACATTCACAATATCACATGTTTTTAACGGACGATGATACGCTTTGTCGACGGGGAGGTCCCCCACCCCGAGGTTCAACATGAGGCCGCTACTTGCCGCTACTTGGTCATATTCAAAAACGTGAGAAACAGCAACATCATGCACATAAGCCATTGCCTGCTGCTTCTATTCTTGCAAATATTGGGATTGTTTTGCAGAGTGCTGGTTATCAGCCGAAATACTCACCGCGAGGTCTCGCGATTGTGTCGCAAGCCTCGGGGGTGTTTGAACCAAACAAGTACGTCATGGTTACGGACCCGAATACGGTCCTTGTTGAAGGAACTAATACCGGGTCTGCCCGTATCTACCTACCGTACCAGGACATGGTGAATTGTTTACGCTTCGCGAGTCCCCGCCAGCCCAGTCAGAAACCTGTCCCACGAGAGCTGACGGGAAACGGACAGCAGAGCCGCATATAGTGAAACGAGACAAAACAGTCAAGGAGAGGAGGGGGAGGAACGTGTTGAGCCATGTTGGAGGCTATCCTGGAGCATCGGAGGGTCTCTTGGAGCTATGGGGCTTTTTGGGGGCGTCTCGGGGTCCTCTTGGGGCTCCTTTGTGGCATCTTGGGGCCCTTTGGGGGCTCTTTGGGGGGTCTTGGGTTCCTCTTTGGTCTCTTTTGGGGCGTCTTGGGGCCCACCAGGGCCCCCTCTTAGGGCCCTTTTGGGGCTGGCTTGGGGTTCTTCTGTGAGCTTCGCAGGGCCTCTTTGGGCTGTCATGGAAGGTGTCGGTGAAAAGAAGGTGGGTCCTAATGATAGCCTCTTGGGGCGCTCTTGGGGCTCTCTGGGGGTGATCTTGGGTCCCAAAAGCGCATCGGATGCGAAAAGGCGAGAAGGCCAACATCGCTGGTTTCCCCTTAGGTATTTGAAGGATTTGGGCACCTCGGGGAGGTCCACAGGGGTCTCCAGAAGCACTCGGATCCGTCTTGTGGCCTTCTTGGGGGCCATTTAGAAGGCATGTTGTTAGCTATCTTGAGCCATCTTGGGTTATCTTGAGCGACCTTGGAGGCCATTTCTGGCTCTTTGAGGCCCTCTTGGGACCACCTTGGGCCATCTTGGACGCCCTGACGACTCGCGGCCCCCCCCGCCCAGGTCAAGGGGAGGGGGTAGGGGGAGGGGCGAACCCCTCCCCGACGGAAAATAAATGGTTGTGGAAGAGGAGGGGAAGATCTCGTTGGACCGCTTGTCGCCCAGAGGGCTGGCGGGATTGCACCTCGATGGCGGCCTCGTCCAATGACTGCGTCAGTGGCAACGGCCGCGGGGCCTCCGCATAATCTCAGCAAGCCGGATTCCGCCAACCGCCGTGGTTCGCTTACGAACCATGGCGCGGGTAGGCCAGATACCCGGCGGGATGGCCATCGTGCGGGGGAGGATGAGGTCGCGTTGCATGGAAGCCGGGGTCCCCCGCGTTCCCCTGGACCAACGTCGGCCAACCAGGCCTACGTCAGTAAGTCCAAACCATCCGTCGACGTTTTTTCCATGTCGTCGGAGGCCGATAGGTCAGTCAAATCGGCGCCGCGTCTTCCCGAATGAACGAGGAGCGCCAGCCCTCCGTTGGCGGTCCGAGCATCTATGATTCTAAGCCGACTCCGGGGGCTGGGAGAGTGGGCGCAATGATGGGCGGACAAACGGCTGAAGGCATGTACGTTGCCAGGGGCTCTTGCATCGATGCGCCCATCGAAACAGCCGGCGGACGAGATGAGGTATCGAACCTCGGAGAAGAAGGTCCAGCCTCTCCCGAATATGTTGCGCCGCAGATGATGGGCTCAGATGGCGCGAGAGGACCGGCTGTCAAGCGGCCTCGGCCACCGATGGCCTTGTCATCGACATCTCCAAAAGGGAAGCGGCCAAAAACAAATGGGGGCCCTGTGCGTAAGCTGAGGGGTCGCGAGGGGACTTATGTTCCCGAGTCGCCGGGTCCTTCGACCCTCTCGAGTGCACGGGGCCGCCTGGAGGGAACTGTCCGAGGCGCCATGCGACGGCCCCTTGCCCGAATTCGCTCGAGGGAGAGGTTCGCTCCGACGGCAGGGGCTCGCGTCATCAGGACTGCCTCGCGCGCGTCTCAATTCCGCTGCTCGCGCTGCCGGGGCCGACGCACCGGGCGTGAGAATCTAAGTGTCCTGCGCAGAGTTCCCAGAGCGCTGTTGCCCTGGAGATCGCGGGCAATGCTGGATGCCTGTCTGTCGTGGTTGCTCGTCGAGTTGCCAGCGTTGCAACCTCTTATGTCTCTGCCCAGACTGCCCCCCCCCCCCCCGCCCGCCCGCAACTGCGCGGCGCTGCGTGCGCGGGAGCGGGGAGGGGCGGGCGAGCAGGGGCGCGAGGCAGCTATCGACGAGAGAGACGGCGAGGTGGCACAGGCGAGGGAAGGGCTCGCCTGGGCGGAATTCCAACTGCGAGCTGCCGCGCGCCTTCAGGCCGAGGCAAATGGCGCTGAGATTGCGCGAGTGCTCCGTTGCATGGAGATGGGGCAGAATGCCGTGGCATCCGAATGATCGCCGGTGGCTTACGGCGGAGGGGGCGACGGCGACGGCGGTCGCGGGCCCACTGCGCATGATGGATAACCGCCTCGAGAAGTCGGTGGCGCGCTGCGCGTTCGTGTGAGGGGGGGCCTGCCCGCGCTCGCGCGTGCTGCGCAGGTGAATGAACGCCCGCGGCTGCCCTGGCTGGCGAGAGCGGGAATGAATGGGGAAGAAGACAATTGGAAGTCAGAGAAGGGCCACTCGGCTAACGCCACTGGAAGCCGGGGGGCGCGCTCAATCCAGGGGGCGTGGAAAAGCGGGGGCTACGGTGCGAGGCAGGGGTCGCAGAGCCGCGTTTCGACGGGCATTCCGCCGAGGGCGGGCTCTGTTGCGCGCCCAGTCGCGGGGCGCGCCGGCCCCCCTGGGGCAGGCGCCCCTGGCGGCGCAGGGATGCCACGGAGATCGAGGAGGTGCCCAGAGTCAAGGGCGAGGCCGACCTCGAGGAGGCGGGCTCGCCCGCCCCGCGCAGGCGGAGCGCCGGCCAGGCATCCGCAGCCGCGCCGCCGCCAAGAATGCGGCCCCCAGCGGGCCCGGCGACGGCAAGAACAAAGGTGGCACAGCGAAGGGCAATGACAAGGAGAAGAGGCAATGCTGGAGACACCTGGCCGGACAGACGCGCCCCTGCGGCGCGAGCTGCAGGGCCCGCGCGGATGCTCCAGGTCATCCGAGATGCCGTGGGCTGGCGTCTGGCAACTGCGTTGTCGGCGTCGGTCCACGCTGGGGGGGGGGGGGGCTTTCTCGCCTCTCTGCGATGAGACGGGGGCGCGGCTCGCTGCCCCCGCAATTTCGCGCGGGGCCAGGGTCCCGCGCATTGCCGATGGGATTGTTGCCGTCGCGGGTTTTCTAACCAAATGCGCACCAATGTGGCTGCGCCAGTCGTGAATCGCGTTGCTCCGCGATGCGAGGGCGCCAGGGGCGACGCGGCTTTTGCTCGACTTCTTGGGCGCGCCTGGGCTGGCGGCATTTTAACGGGCGGCTGGGGCGGAGCGCCCTCCGCGAAGGTGCTGGGATGCGCGGGCGTCGCCGTGCGACGAAGCGCAGGAAGGCGCGCGCTGACTCCGCAACAGCATTTGGCCACTGGGACTCTCGGGGCCTCGCGAGGGGAACGGCTTCGGGAGACGCCGCGCGCGCCCGGGGGTCGCCTTGATTCCCCAGCTGGGCGGGCCAGAGGTAGGGGGCGCAAGGTCAAGGTGCACTAACTGCCTGCGCAGGGCGCGGCTGCTGCCCTCGAACAAGAGGTCTGGCGCACGTAGATTGACCGGTGGCGGGGTCTTGAGAATGGCCAAGATTGATGACGAAGGCCAGCGCGAGGGCAACTGCGCAGCCGCGCCCGCTGGGG